>BQNB010098984.1:0-25030 GCA_026074375.1 Tanacetum coccineum
CAAGAGCTTATAGACTCTTGAGAGCTTATTAGAGCTTATAAAGGCTTATTGAGCTTTAGCTTAATTCTAAATAAGAAAAAAAAACACTGCATTTCATTAATAAAAAGGTTGCTTACAATATTTAAAAGGAAATTACAAAATTTAAAATTAAGCTAAAACTATCCTAAAAGCTACGTGTAAAAAAACTCTCCTATGTGTGTGAGATGTGAGGGCTATTTATAGCTGAACAAAGAACCTTCTAGCCCCTTGCCTTCATCAATCATCCACCATCAAATCAACCAATCATTGGGTCTTTGTTTTTGGCCGTTGGATCACTAAGTGACCTCACACGGATTGCCAGCGTGGCAATCCGTTTGAGGCTCACTTGTGCTTCTTTACTGAGTGTTTTAGCACAAAAACCTACACCCCTTGTGCTTCTTCCATTGATGACGTGTGAGGTGATCTTGAGTGAGGATAAGTAACCCCTTGATTTGACTGATTTGACCCTGCCATTGTACTTGTGAGCTCTTGAATTGACTTCCTTGCCCATCAATTCTCATTTGCCCTTTGTTTTACCATGGGGGTGAAAGGGGGACGATGGATGAATAGTAAATGGCTTCGCGCCCTTTTTTGACAGTTAAAAACTGTTATAACTTTGGGAAGTTTGCACATTTGGTCCTTGTGTTCTCTTTTCCTTTTCTAGTTATAAATAACTTACGAAAATTGCAAGTTTAGCCCTTGTGGTTGTTATAAAAAGAAATGGGCTAAGATACATGGGCTTATTGATCCGGGTAAGGCCCATTAGAGGTGAGGGGCTATTTTTGGACTTTTGTGAAACTTTGAGGGTTAAAATGGAATATTGTAGGTCTTGTTGACTTTTGTTGACCAATGATTGACTTTTCTTTGACTGGATTTGACTGAGGCTTGACTTTTCTGGCTTCGGCTTTGATTCTTTGGCTTCTTTTTGTACTCTTCTGATTCTCGTGTCCGTGCTTGCCCGTTTTTGACTGTTTTCTTGTAATTTATGATATATCCGTACCTGCACACACAAAACACAAATACAAGCATATTTTTGCCTTTTTTGGGTTTAATTGGGTTATTTTAGGTACAAACGGACTATGTGAATTCTAGCCCGAGACAGAGCGAGCGTCGATTCCCCAAACTAAAACGATTGTGGGTCCTCACCAATATCACATGCCTTAACAACAAAATACCTTCCCCTCGAAACGTTCCCCAAAACAAAACCTTTAAAAAGTAGCAAAGATTTTGTTGTAGATGAGGTTAAGAGATCACAAGTTTAAAACAAACCCGAATTAAACCCATTTTCAAAGACTTTTCTCTTTTATGATTTTTCTTTGAATAATTAATTACCTAAATAGAACTTATTTGTGATGACATAATGTATTGTTATTCATTACCTCTTGGTACTTTTAGGACATAGAACAAGAAGTCACAATTAATTGTCTAAAAGATAACTTCATCACTCGATTTTTCACCGTTTTCCCATGCTAAGCTTAAAAATAAACACTGCTAAATTACAACTAAGATGCTAAGAACTACTTATAATTACGAACTTGATAGAACTCCTCTTGCCGGACTATAAAATCTAACATTTATGTGTGGTGTTCAAATTAAATTTAAAACCAATAAATTCCTTATTTAGATAGTTAAAATCCGACCAAGGCTTTAACATGGCTGTTTAGGCTAATATTTTAAACACTTAGTAAGATCACATCTCAAAGCAAAAACAATAACCATCCTTAGCTAAGCAAGCACATAATCGTTGGTTCACTTGACCCATAAATGGACTTTCTTCTCTAGCGTAATCCACCGTCAACTGGGTAAGTGCTAAGGCTTTTGACACCCCATGCGCGTGAGAATAACTAATCGAAACTATAACATCCATGAAAAGCCTTGTGCAGACTTTAATGCAAACCATAGCTCAAAAAGTGAATACCTTGGGTTTTAGAAAATGAAACATTTACTATTTAATTTCCTAGACTTTGCAACATTAATGTATAACTTTAAATATAAAGAGTGTAGGTCCTTGATCAAGCAGGAACTCAATGAGCCTTAAACCGACATTATAGTTCTCTGAATAAATCCAAAGGAATCTATGATATACAAAAACCTTGAATACATATATGAACGCGGAATATCAAGATCTAATACCAAGGATAGAACACAAGAAATCAAAATACTAAATTTTGGCTTATTACTATTACTATTTGATTGTGTAAAAGATCAATCAACTACGATATCATTTACAATACTATAACACGTTCCATTATATAAAATCTTAAGGAACCCTAAACTCGATAAGAGATAATGCTTATCACTTCCTAGATCAACTCTAAGAGATAACTATTTACTATAATTGACAACCAGACTTAAGGCATATTTGACAAAACAGTATAAACATTAATACTGGCCAGAGACCTAAGTTAAAGCTGGATGGGGGAAGGAAGAGGGGGGGGGGGGGCGGGGGGGGCGTTAACTTGCCTACGCGAGAGACTATCGGTGGCTAGTACTATGACAGTAATAACTATCCTTATCATACTAACTGTAATCTAACAACTTAACATTACACACTAAAAGTATATGGTGCCGTTTGCAATATTTTCTAACATTCCAATCCCTCCACCTAACTTGAGTCTTCATGCGATAACTTGCTCGTCGGTTTGTGGGAGCGAGTTATTATTGTTGAGTGTTTCCTCTCTCTAGTTAGGGCGGCGTTCTTCTTGGCGTTTAGAGGAGTATATCTTAAAACTTCTGTCTTCAAAATAATAAGTTCCTTTATGTCTTCAAATCTTGACAGCAACTAGTCTTACGCATTATCATTGTGATATTGCCATAAATTGGAAAAAAAAAAAAATAAAAAAAAAAAAAAAAAAAAATAAAAAAAAATAATAAAAAATAATAAAAAAAAAAAAAAAATTTTTATATTATTTAAAATATATAAAATTATTTTTTTTTTTTTTTTTTATTTAAAATATGTTTTTTTTTTTTTTATTATAATTTAATTTATTTTATTTTTAAAATATTTTTATTTTTTTATTTTTTTTTTTGTTTTTATTTTTTTTTTTTAATATTTATTTTAATTTATTGTATCATCATGGACCCAGTGATGCAATGCACAACCCTCCCTAGCCACTCAGAATCTTTCAAAAGATTTCTGTTTCATTTCTCACGGAGACAAAACACGTTATCTATTGACTTTCTCACTCCGAGTTAGTTGATATTGAACAGGTGGCAGTCTGCTCCAGCCTCCGATTACTAAAACCAAAACGCACTATTGAGTCTAGAGCCAAGAGATCGTCAATTAATCTCGTTAGGACACATATCCAATTCTCTTGTCTTTCACACACTGTGGAAACAAGTCTATCCTAAGAGTCCTACGCATTATCCTTGTGATATTGCCAGAACATCCGAGTGAAACGATAGTTTTTCACAATGAAGATGGAAATCCTGCTAGAGCCAACATCAAACAAGCTCTAGGTAGGTGACTTGTGCGATTCTACAAGAATCAAACTTGTGTCAACTGGAAAGAAACAATGGTGCGATTCTGTGTGAATCAAACTTGTTCCAGTATAAGAATTGACGGTTATTTATCATTTGACAAACAATCAAAACTCTCGAAGTGTTACAAAATTCTTTCATAAGAAACACTTAGACTGTCTTTTCAAATCAATTTTCTCTTTATTACTAACTGTTTCATTACAGGATATCTTAAAGATGGAGATGGAGATGGAAATTCCCAGTTCCTGAGATGTCAAGTAAATAACCGAATGCCAAGACACGACCTACACTTGTTATGATGTTATGAAAGACCTCATAAAGGTGTCCAAGCTTCCGCAAGCTCTGATGTCATGTATTCATTCACAAGTGCACAAGATGGCGATCCATTACAAGATGATGTAAGATTATGTTTGGGCGATGATCTCAAGAAAGCTCAAGATCACAGTCAAAGACAAGCGTAAGATGAATCAAAAGATTACTTTCCCAAATGTACAAGAGATCAAATGTCTACGAGCTAAAGACTGAAGTGATTAAAGTTTGGTATTTTCAGGGGTGACCTCCCTTAGGGGGAGATTGTTAGATATTAGAAAAAGACTCGGTCACCCCGTGTATTTTACTGTTTATTATAGCTCGTAGTTTAATAGTTAATAGTATGTTTTTCGGTTTTAAGTCGGGTACGAATACCCGGTATATTGTAAGTACTATATATAGCCTCTTCCAACTTTGGAAGAGGTGAGCTAGTTATTATTTCCATTTCAAAGAAACACTTTCTCTCTCTAGAATATTCTCTCTCAAGTGTCTCTCTCTCTAGAAACTAGCCAAATCCAAGAATCGACCCCGTGTTATAATATAGGATATACCACACTTTCTCAAAAACCTGGAACTTATGAGAAAGTTCTAGCTATTTGTTAGTTAAAAGTTTCCCACTTTGGCACCTTTGGTCCCTCAAGTTCTATTTCTTCATAATTGTGACACATTAAACTTTCTAGAACCATTTACGTAACATTTATACTTATAGTTTGACTACCGTGTTTGACTAACCAATTATGTAACACATTCGAACTTATAAAAGTTGTGGTCAAACTTATTCGATGGCATTCTTGTAATAAAACGCTTAAAACCCGATTTTGGGGTGTTACAACCCCTTATTTGGTCGCATTTTACCCTTCAATTCATCTTAGCATTTCCAAATATTTATCCATCTAGATGCATTAAACTAAATGGTTTTGCAACTCTAACCATGCCATAACACAACCAATTACTCTTGACCTGTTCTACTTGTCGCTTATTTCTATCCTATTTACACTCTCTTAAATGTCGAACTTCATTTAGGTGACATTTACCATTTCCAATTCCATCATTTAGTTAACTCATTTCTTACTCATCGTTCTTAATTACCTTATTCTACATTTTCAATCAAGGACTATACGTGCCTTGTGAATTTGCATTATCCTGACTTAACGTAAGTCAAACATTAGTTAATACTTTCATATTTACCGTAGCCATCTTAGCATTCCTTTTGTCGTTTTGATTATAACACTTTGCCTTCGTTACTTCTTTTTAGTTAATTTTCATCAAGGACTATAAGTCACTTGGAATAATTCAACACTTTGACTACATAAGTCAAACTTTGACCATTACCTTCCAAATTCACATTAGGGTGCTAATAATACTTAGCGACCACCATAGTCCTTACACCATTCCATAAGGCATTCGATAACCTCAATTCAAGCTTTTATCCTTTGGCCTATACTATTAACATCTAAAACGTAGGCTGCTCTTAAAGTCTCCATTAAAAGTCACATTCAAAGTCTTATTTCGCCTATCTTATTTCCTACGACGCCTAACTAATTTTTTGACTCTTATTTTCTACTTCTTTAACTCTTCTCATGCTATGCGGAGAACACATAAGCCCACTCATTTATATTTCTTTATTTACATTGAGAAGTGTCTCAATCAATGCAAATAAGAAAATATAAACTATGGTTCGGTGATTCATAATTTCTTTATTTAAATGAAGAGGCGTCCTAATCCATTTAAATAAGGAGATTATAAATCATCCTACTTAAATATTTCTCGACACAACACTCAAACTTGCTTAAGTCTTCATTACTTTCCATTAATCACATATCAATAACTCATTCATTTTCGATATCATCTTTTGTAGCCTTGAATCCAATCTCATTAACGTTTTTCCCGAAGGAAACTTGGCTCTCTCCCCGTAGAGATTCGCCCATTATCCATACCCTTATAGTATCACCAACCTTGCGTTGGTCTTTATATTTCATCGTTTGGATTTCTCCCCGTAGGGATTCGCCCATTATCCATACCCCTTGCGGTATCACCAACCTTGCGTTGGTCTTTACATTTCGTGATTTGGCTTTCTCCCCGTAGGGATTCGCCCATTAGCCATACCCTTGCGGTATCACCAACCTTGCGTTGGTCTTTACATTTTGTCATTTGGCTTTCTCCCCGTAGGGGTTTGCCCATTACCTTTACCGAGCATTGGACCCAAGCTATGTTTAAATTTATCATTCTTTACCCTTTTGTCATTTACATACTTTTCTAATCATATACTTTTCTATTTCTACTTTTTATTGCCTTACGTAATTCTAGCTCACACTATATCATCTTTCATTATATTTTACAAGATTCAATTGATACTTGTCTATCTCTTTTCAATCTCATATATTTCATATTCATATGCATTTCCACATTTCGTTTATTGTTTTCTTGTTAACCCCATGTTGACCTCATGATCAATTTTATACCAATACATCCTTTTAATCCAATAAACTTTTTCATGTATATAAACCTCACATTTGGTTTACTTTAAGACACACTCATTAATCCATTTTACTCATCATACATCCCCTTCATTTATTTACATGATTCTATTAATTTTTTGTCATTCATTTAATTCATTTAGCATCATTTAAGATTTCTAGCGCAACTCTTGTTAAACATCATTCATTCACCACATTTATCAGTATTTCGCTATTACGATTAAGTTATCATGTTACCTATGTAACATTCCTCATCACGTTTTAAACATACATTTACATATCATGCTTACAAGCATATATTCTCAATTCACTTGCCCCTATTCACATATTTTCATCATGACTTATCTAAAATGCGATCTTATGCATTTTAATTAGCTTAAGCACTTAATAAACTCATATCATCATACATATCATACATCACTTAGACATATAATTACCTACCATAGACTTTACATTATATAAACATACACTTCCGCACTTAACACTTCTCCAATAAGTGTTTTACATTCTTAGCCGCAATCATATTCCTTAGTCTATGTCAAAATAACATATACTACAATTCATAATTATTAAATGTTTAAGCACTATCATTCTAATTGCCGCAATCACTTAATCTACCTTATAACTAAGGCATTTCCTTTTCGCACTACTTTACACTTACGGCAAACATATCCATGAGTGATCTAAGTTTAGGCAACCTATCATGGAAACCCACTTCTCTTAGACCGAAGCTCTGATACCAAGTTGAAACGCCCTTTTCCCGACTTAAAATTTGACCCAAAATTAAAAACTTTGCGTAAACGCATAACCGGGAATGACCTCATGTCACTCCTTGATAAAGTGACATAAATACATTACCATTAGACTCTTGAAAGTATCATTAACATAAAATAGACTCTATTAGCTTTCCAACGATATAAAGCACGCCTTCTAACTCTTTACGGTTTAGTTTTTACGACATAAACAAGATTGACAAAATCTGCCGGACTCAATCCAGCCGAGCGGCAAAACAGCCAAGCCGGGAGGCTGGATGAGTTGCCGAGCGGCAAAACAGCCACGCCGGGCGGCAACTTATTTCAGGTCACCTAAAACTCATATTTTGATGCTTTTTCCGGAAAACTAACTTCCCGAACTCGGCATTACACGAAACTTTTTAGAATTCATTAAAACAATATAATACATCAATTCCATAATCGTTTGTTGTCTAAACGACCCATGAGCACTTAGTTTACGGGGTTTTCCAAACACCCGTTTTGACCCGTTTCACATAAAACACTTTAATGACATGCATAACCATTATTCCATCATAAAGACCTAGACTTAAACACATTAACAAGACATTTACAAATTGTTTTACGACACTTGGGAGTTCAACCTTACTACGAGCTCGGTATGTACCTTAACTACTTGTCTAATATAAACAAGCACTTCCACGTTTATGCCTTAATCCAAACATTACCTTCTTCACATTGAACCTACAAAACGTTAAACAACTAAACCGTAAGCTCGAGGCTTAGTAAGTAAACGGCAATAACATGATATTATACATCAATCGTCATGTTATTATACATCAATCGTCACATAAGCATTAATCTCATCCATCATTAGTCCATAAGACTACTTCATCAAGACTATCATATCATACAAATCATTACATACCTTAAATGGGTCAAGTTAGTCTTAACCACAACCTTGGTTAGTTTTGCCAAACTAACCTCTAATCTACTCTTAGTCCAAGCTTTCTAACCAAGACTTCCTAAACCTCCATTACATCATTCACATAACACATATATAATAAAAATCAATATAATAGCACATTATAACCGGTTTACTTACCTTGAATCCAAGCTAATAAAACAAGCATTATCACCGTCATCTTCAACCTTTGGTTCTTATTCAAGATCATTACAAGCACCTATTTTTACATTAATACAAATACAATCATCAAAGGGTTTACATAACCCACTAATCATACCCATCATTAGCTCTAATCATCTCATGATCATATCTTGATCATATGATGAAACTCCCATTACCTAAATTAAGCATAAACCATTAAAGGAACATAAGTTTTAAACCCTTGACCATTTTTAATCATAATGAAATCCTTTTAATTATTATATGATCATACCATGATCATACCTAAATTCACCAACTCATCCTTAATTCATTAAATAACCTTAACCCCTTATCATAAACACTTTAATATAGGTTTAAAATCATAATTACCCAAAAAACCCAATTTTGGGTAATTGAACCCTAACTCTTAAATTAACAATTTAACTCAATTAAGATACGTATGTTAGCCTCAATTATATTATCAATCTAGATCTTTATCTCATCTATGTTGTAATAGGCTAGAAGGGTAAATGGGCTCGTGAATGTAATATAATCTTGTACTAGTTCCGGACTAAGGTCCATTATAATCCCGAGCCCGACCCAAGAACAAAAACATACGGCCTAACTAAAGCCTTAATAGGCCGGCCATATGCAAGTATAAATACCCCTCTCTAAGTGTGGAGAGGGTGTTGATTCTCATTTATTTTCACACACTTGTATGAATTAACCATTCTCTTTTTCTCTCTACTTTCTCTCTCTTGTTCATCCTTCTCTTTTCTTCTTATCATCTTTCTATTTTCTTGGTTACCATGGTGAAGTGAAAGTGATGTCTTGGTTACCAACATTTGGTATCAATCGCCACGGGGTGGGTTCGTGATTAGTTCGTGATTTTTTTCTAGTTGTTGTAGTTTCGGAAACGAAAAAAATCAATCGACAACATGTTTTGAAAAAGTAGTGTTTAGATTCAAACAATAAACGTTTTCTTGCAAACACAAATTGTCAACGTTTTTTGTTAAGTTTTTTTGTTTTTTATGGTGTTAGTATTCTAGGAAACAATAACCATGATGTTTCCTTAAATCAAACATCTAGTTTTTTTTCTTCTTGCGTTCTTCTTGTATCGGTACTGTTCGTCATTCAAGTTACGGTTTTTACTGTGTTTCTTTTTTCTCTTGAGCTCCTTACAGTTTATTGTCAAAACTTAGTTGAGCTTATTCTCAAGCTTCTTTTGATCTTGGTTTATTTGTGGTCCACACGGTTGGCATCAAGAAGACAAAAGAAATGACACAAGGACGTTAGTACAATCTTTGAAGGCACCGGATACGCATCATTGTTGAAGGCACCAGAATAGCATATTTCTTTCATCTACCGGATACGCATCATTGTTGAAGGCACCGGATACGCGGCAACTCTTTGACTACCGGATACACATTTCTTTCTTCAACCAGATACGCATCATTTCTTCATCAACCGGATACGCATCATTCCTTATTCAACCGGTTATGCATCACCATTTGTCAACCGGATTAGCATTTACAAGGACCACTGGATTCGCATTTCGTTATTCAACCAAATACGCATCACTATTTGTCAATCGGATTAGCATTAACTTATCAACCGGATGTGCATATTTCTTTGACCACCGGATTAGCACATCTCTTTCAAGAACCGAATTAGCAACTCAACAGAATCAAACTATACACGTTTTTAAGTAATTTTGGGTTTTTCAGTTTCAAGCGATGGTTCATTACGGGACTTCTAACCTATACCATTGTGATCGTGATCGTGATCCTGTACGAGTTCGTATAATAGAAAACAAAACCGTAACCTAATTTCAAAATTTAAAAACGAAGAAGACATTCTTTTGAAGGGAAATTTGGTTTATTAATTAACAACTTTTGGCATTTGTCACATGCAGTCCCTGGAAGGTTACTACAATTACACCATTAGTCCTTTGTTGCTTAATTACCCTCAAAGTTGAAACTGATTTGCATCGTTGGTCCTTATTTCACAAAATTCAGCCTTTAACCCTCCAAAGTGATCCTATATTACTTTTTTTATTCCCTACAACTTCAACAACAACAACGATTTCAACAACAATTAATCATTATTTCACGGTTTCTTCTTGATTTTGTAAAATCCCAAAAAAGATTCCATTTCTTTTCTCGGTTTAAATCATAGATTTGTAAAATCCTGTGAACGTTAATTATTTCATTTCATCATCAATAATTCACTTTTACCTACTTAAGATCCTACAAATCATTTTCACTTCACAATTCATGGTAAAATGGAAACGAAAGATACTTTATCTTCGTGTTCGAATTCGGAAGAACAACAAATGCAACAAATTCAAGACAAAGCAAAAAAGAGTTGCATGGTATCTTTTCGACAACTTCATTCACACCTCAAGCTTCTTTCAAACAACGAATTAAAAGGAACTCGAACCGAGTGTGGATTCAAACGCGCATTTGCGACACTCTTTGGTCAAGATGTAAAGACTTTTACAGGCACAATGTTCCTAAACATGGATCAACTAGAAAAGCAACTTGACAACGAAGAATTTCAAGAGATTGGATCCATGGCTGCTTTTAAAGTACTCGTGACCCAGTTTCAGATGTTCATCAAGTCACGGATTTATTTGGATAATGAATATGTTGTAATAACACGCAATTACTTTCTACAATATACTCAACTCGAGATTCCAAAATTCTGTGATACACTGATCCAACGCATGGAATCTGTTAAGAATTCGATTGTTAAAAGAACACTACATAAAAGAGAGTATGACAGTTGGGTGAATGAAAGACAGATACAGACAACAAAAGAAAAGGTTGATACGAGTAAAGCATTGGATACTAGTTTAGTTGACACAGAAAGCAGTGGGACAGAATCGAAAGAGCAGGATACAAGCAGCAGATCAGTAAATGATGCACATGCTGATGATGCAGATATCAGACCCATATATGATGAAGAGCTAATGGCTGAGGTATAAACGAATGCTGAAATCAATGTCTTTGCTACAGGACAACAACATGAGCAACCTGAATTCAATAATGAAGAAGAGGTTGACTAGAATGCTAAACAATGTCATGACACATGTCATTTGCCTGCTTAATTAACTGATAACCAGACAACTGAATTCTTAAATCAATCCCTCGAATCTAAAAATATTTGTCTTAAAAAGACCGTTGCCCAGTTTCAAAAAGATTTTTTATGATTGGAAGCACATTGTGTTAATCTTGAACTTAAATATCAAAATCAAGCTTTAACATAAGGGCAACATGGTTAATTTTCAAAAGTAAAAAGTAATGAAGCCAAGATTAAACATGACATAGATGTAATTGAAACAATAAACATTGAATTGGAACATAAAGTGGCTAAATTACTTAAGGAAAATGAGACTTTGAAAAGGCATTACAAAGAACTGTCTGATTCTATCAAGACAACGAGAGCTAAGACTATAGAATAAACAACTTCTTTGATTGCTCAAAATGCTGAGTTCAAAGCTCAGCTTCAGGAAAAATGATTTGCAATTGCAGCATTAAAAAATGAGTTAAAAAAATTAACAAGAAATGGTATGAATACTAAGTTTGCAAAATCCTCATTCTTAGGGAAACCGGTTTTACAACCACATAGAAACCAATCAGTTGTTAGACAACCGACTGTGTTTAAGTTTGAACAACCTAGAATTTTAAAGCCACTGTTTGCCTCCCAAGTTGATGTCAATAACGATTTGTCAAAACCAGTCACTACGCATTATTTGTCTAAGGGGAAAGAATCTGTTTGTGCAAAACCTCATCACATAATTGCACCTGGCACATCTAGGTATAGCTTAAATGGCATGGTTCATAATCACTACCTAGAGGAAGCTAAGAAAAAGACACAAGAAAGCAGTAAGAATTCAAAACCTAGTGTGATGCCTTTTGCTAGATCATGATGCACAGCTAATGGTAGCAAACCAAAACCTAGGATCAATAACCAAAACTCTAGGAATTGGCCCGCATCTAAGAGTAGTTACGTAACGACAAAGACTATGCCCATAGCAGAACACCACAGGAATTCTATGAATTTTTCTGACTCCAAACATTTTGTTTGCTCGACATGTCAGAAATGTGTCTTTAATGAAAATCATGATCATTGTGTAATAAAATTCCTGAATGAGGTCAACTCGCGTGATAAGGTTCCATCCAATAAGACAACAAATAGAAACAAACCTGTAGAGCAAACAAGTTTAACAAAGAAACCAGAAAGACAAATCATAAAAGGACATAGGTTTTCAATCAAAAAGACTTCCGTTGTGCATGAGAAAACAATGACTCCTAGATCTTGTCTAAGGTGGAAACCAACGGGTGAAATTTTCAAGACAGTTGGTCTTAGGTGGGTTCCTACTGGAAAGATACTCACCTATAGCACAACCAAGGTTGACAGTGATCCCACAAATGGTTCAAATTAAGATATCACTAACAATATGAATGCGAACAAGCTCTTAATGTTAGTGCATGTACTCTTAACTTAAGTGAAAATACATTTTTCAATCCTAAAAAGGAAGGACTCAGAGTTTGGTTGCTGAAAAGACTGATATCTCAGAAACCAGGGCTTCAAGGAATTCTTTCATCTGATGCATAATAATGATGACGTTTGATCACAACAGATCAAGCCTCGATCCTTAATGTCAAATGACGTTTGAACAAAACGGTTCAAGCCTCGCACCACAGTGTCAACAGAAGTTCATCAAATCACGACAAGAGTTGGAATTACTATTTCACCATCACATAATAATGCTGAGGTCAACATGTACATATTTTTGAAAAAAGAAAAATGCAAAAATATAAAATTTTAAAAAGAAAATACAAAATCAACAAATCAAAAAATGTTTCAAAAAATATTATTCTCGACATGTCTCTTGGAATCGATAACATTTACATACCTAGAAATGTTGATTAATATCGACACGGGCGTGTAAATGAAGTTCAAACAGGAGTTTCAAATGCTTTTAAAACATTCATTTTAATTATTTTGATGGCGTAGTGCATATTCAGTAATGGTAACCCGGTCTTCAAAAAAGGAAAGTTTATCCATAAAAGATAACTTATCTAACAACGAGAAATTCAACTTTTCTAGGTCTTGAAAGCTGTTATACAAGACATTTATGTTATGTGCTCAAGAAAAATGGATAGTTGTACGCATATAAGTGCGCTTACCCTTAGAGTTGGAAGAGAAGTCTTCTAACAGAGTTTTTTTCAAAATGTTGAACACAATTTTTCAAGAATATCTCACTGACAATTCATAATCTTTCAAAATTGTGTGTTCAACACTCCATCTTTCAAGGGGGAGTTTTTTGAAAAACAACATTTAATGAGTTTGGATACATCATCTCATGACCATTCTTATGTATTCAAACCATTCCAAAAAGTCTCTTAACAACAACAAGATAATTAATGACTAAATTCAATAGACTGATAGTTATAGATTGACTAAGTGTTCAACCTCAATTTATATTTCTTTTTTCAACTTGGTATCATTGTTTTTGTGTCAAAAACATATGTAAAGTGAGGGGGTGCAAGTGTATGTTCCATGTAATTCCTGATAAGAAAAGTTTTCCCATGGACTTTTCAAGGAACAAATTTTAAATCACACAGTATTTCAAAATCTAAGTGATTAGAATTTAAAATAAGGGGAGATATGTAATTAAAATATGATCTAAAAGACTCAAAGTGCTTGATACTCTTCGAAAAAGGTTTTATGGTTACGATCTCATACCCTACAACATCTTATTTCATGACGATTCTGAAGTCATAAGGTGTTGGTTAGGTATTTGTCCTATGATCCAACCAGAACCGGAGGGATCTACCCAAGGACACTCCTATAGTTAGAAATAGCAGTCCGTAGGTATGATTGAATGTGTATAAGGGAAGAATGCCGACTAAGATTGAGCTAACACTGGAACTATCACAACAAGGTGTTAGTAATGACGTCTTGGTAAGCATTGAAGGGGTTGAAGAATGAAAAAGAAATGTATGGATAAAAGAGTCTAAAGAAAGAAGCCCTCCACACAACTTAGGCAGAAACCGGGTCAATACATATGCTGTCAGAATCATAATGTTGATTGCTGACATTGAAGATGACATCATGGACCTAGTGATGCAATGACTAACCTCCCCAGCCTTCATGTTTTCTCAAAAGAAAATTGTCTCATTTGTCACAATGATACACACGACTTTCTATTGTCTTTCTCACTGAGTGAGTTAATATTGAATAGGTCGGCAGTCTGCTCCAGCCTCCGATACTAAATACCAAAAGGAATAATCGAGTCTAGAGCCAAGAGTATCAAATAATCTCAATTAGGACACATTCCATGACAAACACTTGTTGAATCATTAAGTTACATAGTGTTAACAAGAGTCCTACGCATTATCCTTGTGATCTTGCCAGAACATTCAGAGTTATACTCTTTAGTATTAACAATGACGAATGGAAATCCTTCCGTATCATCATCACAACAGCACTGCGGTAGGTGCTTGCGAGATTTTATATGAATCAAGCCGTGTGTCAACTGGATAGCGATAAAGGTCCCGTTAATGAATTGACATATAATCAGAAAGATAGTAAACTATCTGTTTCACTCTTTACCGTGTTGTCTGCTTTGAGATGTTCCGTTATATGAGAACTTAGCAAGCCTGCAATCTAATACATCTGTGTTAGAAGTCCCTACGCGCGTTGAGCTGGAAACCCTGTCAAGGAGATTATTTGAATTACCTTGATATCAGGTAAGTATTTATACTGTAAAACGGTCCTATGGAACTGGAGGTTAATCTGACCAAATCTGGACGAATGACAAAGCCATATTCGTCCACCCGCTTTATTGCTAACTATTTTATTTCAGGATACATAAAGATGGAGATGGTGATGCCTCATTCCAGCTGAAGTCGGATTCATTACCACATGCTCATGCTCAAACTACAAAGACATTCTATAAGCATTAAGATTCAAGAATCATGGAAAGTCAAGAATTAAAGATAAACGGACTCCGCACAAACTCTAATTATACAAGAATCTTTCCTTCAAAGATATCAAGTCTATCAAGGGAGATTGTTAGCAAGCTTTCAAGATGATGCAAAGTATGAGCATGTTGGTCAAGACACAAGATCGCAAGGTGGCAAAGACGATCAAGACGGAAGGATAAAGATTTAAAAATCTCGGACGGAAAAGACGAAGTCTAAAGACAATGACAAAGGCTCAAGATCAAAGATCACAAAGCATGAAGGAACAAGCCTACAACGTAGACAGAGACAAAGATCACAAGAGCTTAATAACTATAGCAATCTCATTGATGTCACGAGGGAGTGTCACAATGAACTCACTTCGGGGGAGATTGTTAGCCTTAAAATATTGAGTCGAACAATGGAAGTTCGTTCATAATTATTTTAGGTCTCGGTCACTAAATTAATATACATTGTATTAGGCTAGACGGGTAAACGGGCTCTTATTTGTAATCTAATCGGTCACGTGTATCGGGCGAAAGCCCAAGTAAACCCGAGCCAGGCCCGTAGAATTTCTAAAGGCATGCAAGCCTTTTAGTCTTCACTATAAATACTCCTCTCCAAGGAAGGATAGGGTGTTGGTTCATTTGTAAGAATTCCATTTGCAAGTAAATTCAACCATTTTTCTCTCTCTTGTTTCTCTCTCTAAACTTCTTCCATTTCCTTCTCTTTTCTTCTTGTATTCGAGCAACAAGTAATGAAGTGAAGTGATATAGGGTAACCGACACAAAGCAAAGTCATTTAAAATCTTTCAAATATTCCATATCAGAATTGCTTTCGATGCAAAACAAGAATGATTTTGGTTCAACCATCAACAAGAAAGGAAGATTTTCAAACGCTTCAAAAATGAATTTTCGGAATGTTTCATCAAATGACAATAACAAATGGAAATCTTCTTCGTTAACAAGATTTAAAACTCCACATGAAACACCGAGTTTCAAAAATCAATGGAATATCAAGAGGAATTTTAAATCTCTGTTGATTCCACGAGAGATGTTTTCAAATGAAACACCGGTTTCAAGCTCTCGTTGGAAATCAACATCTTTACATCGTCTTGACACAACTTTCAATTGGTTTTCAAAATTTGGTAAACCCGTTAGCACCATGCTTAAATGGGTTCCAAAAGTTGTTGTCTAAATTCGATGTAGATGGTTTGTAATCATATATCAGATTGCAACCCGTGCTTTAAATAAAAGGAAAATGTACGTTTCAGTGCATTTATCCTTAACAACGAAAAGAGAAATCTTTTTGGTCTTGAGCTATTCAAATAAAACATTCAAAGTTTTGTAGCTCAAGTCAATGGTTTGTAATCATATATCAGATTGCAACCCGTGCTTTAAATAAAAGGAAAATGTACGTTTCAGTGCATTTATCCTTAACAACGAAAAGAGAAATCTTTTCGGTCTTGAGCTATTCAAATAAAACATTCAAAGTTTTGTAGCTCAAGTCAATAGTTTGGAATCAAATGTTAGATTTTAACCCAGTCTTCAAATAAAAGGGAAGTGTACGTTTCAGTGCGCTTTATCTTTAAAAAAAGAAAAATCTTCTTTGTCTCGAGCAATATTTTATCGACATTTTTTCAAAAAGTGTGCTCGGGACATACGACTTCTAAGTATATGTCAGCTTGGGACTCAGTCTTCAAATAAAGAAAAGAGTACATTTTGTTCATTTATCCTTACAACGGGACAGTTTACAAACTCTTGGACTTGAAGCTATTTCATTTAAGATATTCAATCTCGAGATCAAGCAAAATGGTATTCAAATCGTAAATGTTTGAACAATGAATAATAATCGATTTAAAAGAAGTTGTGGTCAAGTATGTTTATATCGATAAGCGTGCAAATGGTGAAGATTGTGTTCGGTTACGACCGTTTCCTGAAATTAACAGGATGAGGAGTGAGCAATCTACTGACCATACGTTTTAGATATTTATATACTTTGACGCAACTATTTTTCAAATTTGTTTAGAACATTCAAAAAGGTTCCAAATCTATAATTTGATAGATATGTTTACTCCCCCCCCCCCCCCTCCCCCCCCCCCCCCCCCCCCCCCCGATGTGTTTTCAAATTCTCATATAGCTATTTTAATCCATTGATATCAAAAATATCATTTGGTATGCTATTTTTGAGGGGGAGAAAAATTGGTAAAATGTGATCAGAACGATAATGCTTAAGTGTGTGGAAATATCAAAGTGATCTAAAAGACTTTAAAGTGCATCAACTTTTTCCTCCATGTGCAAAATATTTTATATGAAATTAAATTTTTGAATATCAATTGCACAATGTGCCGTGGGAGTATTTCTCAAAAAGGTGAAACTTTCAAAAGTGTTAAATGTTTGGATTTTATATCAAACATTTGGATTGATTTTCAAATGGTTTTATGGTTTTTTTCTTAATATCTAACAACCAACTACCTCAAGATAATCAAAGAAGAAATAAGGTGGTAAGGTTAGGTATTATCCCATGATCCAACCAGAACCAGAGGGATCTATCCAGGGATATTCCATAGATTGAATAAAAGTCATTAGGTATGATGGAGTAGAATGTGAATGGGAATAATGTCAACTAAGGCATGAGCTATCATCAGAACAATCACAACATAATGATAGTAATGACGTCTTGATGGACATTGAAGGGGTTGAAGAATGAAAAAGAGAATATAGATAAAATGGTGAAAAGAAGAAGAATCACAACTTTAGGCAAAAACGGGTCAATACATAATTCTATCGAAATCCAAAGATGATATTTGTATTAAAGAAAGTACATCATGGACCCTGTGATGCAATTGCACACCGCTTCCCAGCCAATCAGATTTCTCAAAAGAATTCTTGTTTTCATTGTCACAGAGATTAAATGAAATTATTGAACATTCTTCCCCCCCAACTTTTTTTCCGAGTTTGTTGATTTGAAAGGTGGCGTCTGTTCCCAGCTTCCGATCACTAAAACAAAATGACTTATTGAGTCTAGAGACAAAAGAGATCAAATCATAAATCTCACAGAAGTCACATAAGTTTTTTGTATTAAACATCAAAGATACAAAAAGGTACAAGAGTCGCTTTATATGTCTTGAGACATTGCATGTCTTTGTGACATTGCGCGGTTCATTCAATAGTGATACTAAGTAAGTATTCACAATGATGGAAATGGAAAATCCTACCAGTGCTAACATCAGCCTTGCTGAACGTGGTCACGATTTCGGAAATGATTGTTTAATGATTCATTTAGTGTTTACTGTTAGTCTAAATGGATCTAGTTTGTTACGTGTTTTTTTGAAATTTGTTTTCGAAAATCACAAACAACATTTCCTTGATTTATTCAAGTAAAGTGTTGGATTACCAAGGTTACTTATGATGTCACAATATTGATAAGGGGAGATTGTTGGAATTAAAGTTAGTAGTTGACTCTCATGCTTAGACCGCACTCTACACATGACTTCACTTATCGTATATTTTAGGCCATAACAAGTATTTTGATTATGTTTGATGGTCATCAAATGCAATCAGGGGGAAGAGAAGTGTTCAAGCTGGATATTTCAATAGAGTGCAACATTTAGGGGGAACAAATGTGAAGTATGTGTATACGAATGGTTGTTTATTTGGGGGGAAGCAATTGGGGGGAAGAACATCAACAACATCTCTACCTTTTAGAAACAAGAACACCGTCGTAATTCATACCTTCATTTCTCATACTCAAAGTTCAAAGATACACTTCCGCAACTCTGATAAACCAAAGAATTTCCTCAATCTCATAGTATTGATCAAGACAAAGGTTCTACATGAGAAAGAGTGTAAGATGTCAAGGAAGTATGAGTATGTTAGTTAGAAGCTTCAAAAGATAAATCAAGATGGATTCACGGTAAAGAATGATGATATAAAAAGATCTCAAAGGCAAAGAAAAAAAAGGGATAATGAAAAGATAAAAAGGATCAAGATCACCAAGAGCATGATTGGATAACCCTTTTACGTGACCAATAAAAATAAAATACGCAAAGTTAATAATTATCATCTTAATAATTATATAACACTTAGTTGATGTAAACCTTAATTTATTTGATGACCGTTTACATTAGATGATTATTTCTAGTCTACGCGATTTAGCTTAAAAGTAAATTTAAAAGTAAACGCGTATCAGACCAAAATTAATAGTGACAAATAATAGGAGTCGTAAAATGACCTAAAATTAAGAAATGTTATAGTCTCCACCCGTTAAAAGAGCTTTGTCCTCAAAGCTTAAGACCTTGTAGTGGATGACAAAGCCTGGTTTGTGAAAAGTTGTGTGTAATTCTGTTTGAACAAATCTTCACGTTCCCAAGTGAACTCAGGACCTCTACTAGAGTTCCAGCGAACCTTAACCAATGGTATCTGGCTTCGCTTTAATCGTTTGATTTCCCGTTCCATGATTTCAACGGGTTCTTCCACAAACTGGAGCTTATCGTCAACATGAATTCCTTCTAACGGCATGACTAAAGGTTCGTCAGCGTAACATTTCTTCAGATTAGACACATGGAAGGTATGATGAACTCTGCTCAACTCTTGGGGAAGTTCCAGCTTGTAGGCAACTTTCCCAACTTTGGCTAACACCTTGAAAGGTCCGACATATCTCGGGTTCAGCTTGCCCCGCTTACCGAACCGTACAACCCCTTTCCAAGGTGAGACCTTGAGCATAACCCTATCCCCAACTTCGAACTCCATCGGCTTTCGTTTCTGATCAGCGTAGCTCTTTTGTCGATCCTGAGCAGCTTGCATCCTCTGCTTGATCAGGACGATCTTTTCCGTTGTTTCTTGGATCAATTCAGGACCAGTCAGTTGGGCTTCTCCAACTTCGGCCCAGCACACAGGTGATCGACATTTTCGGCCATAAAGTGCCTCATAAGGTGCGGCCTTTATGCTGGCGTGATAACTGTTGTTATATGAAAACTCGGCTAGTGGCAAATGCTTAACCCATCCTTTGCCAAAATCGATCACGCAAGCACGTAGCATGTCCTCGAGAGTTTGGATAGTTCTCTCGCTCTGGCCGTCGGTTTCTGGATGATATGCAGTGCTCATACTTACATCTGTACCCAAAGCTTTCTGAAATGATTTCCAGAAATTGGATGTGAATCTCCCATCACGATCACAGATAATCGAAGCAGGTATCCCGTGTCTTGCCACTATCCTGTTCAGGTACAACCTGGCCAACTTGTCCAATGGATCATTCTCCCTTATTGGCAAGAAGTGGGCAGATTTCGTAAGTCGATCCACAATCACCCAGATGGTGTCAAAACCTTGTGACGACTTAGGAAGCTTGGTGATAAAATCCATCATGATATTATCCCACTTCCACTCGGGTATTGCTGGTTGTACTAACAGTCCTGATGGCCTTTGGTATCAAGCATTTGCTAACATATGTGGCGATGTCAGCTTTCATATTGGGCCACCAATATATCTTTTTCATATCGGGCCACCAATATATCTTTTTCATATCTTGGTACATCTTTTTGAAACCTAGATGGATAGAGTATTTCGACTTGTGGGATTCGTGCATAATCATGGATCTTAAGTCTCCATAGCAAGGTAACCAAATCCTGCCGTGTAAACATAGAGTTCCATCGGCGCGTGGTTCCAACCTTTCCTTGGGTATGTCCTTTCTGATCATACCGCCTACATCTTCATTCACAAGATTCTCTAGTTTCTGGGCTTTGATCTGAGCTTCTAAAATTCGTTTGGGAAGATTCAAGCCAATAGTCATAACCAAGGCTCGAACCCGCAGTGGCTCAATCCGCTCCTTACGGCTTAATGCATCAGCCACTACGTTTGCCTTCCCTGGATGATAACGAATGTCACAATCGTAGTCACTTAGCAATTCAAGCCAACGGCGTTGCCTCGTGTTATGCTTCTTTTGATCAAGAATGTGTTGTAGACTTTTATGGTCAGTGAATACAGTGCATCTGGTTCCATATAGATAGTGTCTCCATATCTTTAGCGCAAACACTATCGATCTAAGTTCTAGATCATGAGTGGTGTAGTTATTCTCATGAACTTTTAACTATCGAGAAGCATATGCAATCATCTTTTCTCTCTGCATCAACAACGACTAAGCCTTTGTGTGAAGCATCATAATAGATCATAAAGCCTTCGCTTCCTTTGGGTAAGGCCAGAATTGGCGCACTACACAACTTCTGCTTTATCAACTGAAATGCGTTCTCTTCCTTTTCACCCCAGTCAAACTTGATTCCTTTCTGAGTAAGCTTTGTCATTGGTTTAGCAATCTTCGAAAATCCCTCGATGAACCTTCGATAGTACCCAGCAAGACCTAAAAACTGGCGGATCTCCGTTGGTGTCTTAGGAGATGCCCAATCTTTGATAGATTCTATCTTGGCTGGATCCACATGAATACCTCTGCTATCAATGACGTGACCAAGGAAGTGGACCTTCGGAATCCAAAATTCACACTTGGAAAACTTGGCATACAACTTCTCTTTCTTAAGCAATTCCAAAATTGCCTTAAGATGTTCTTCGTGTTCCTTCTCGTCCTTTGAATAAATAAGTATGTCATCAATGAAGACAATTACGAACTTATCCAAGTAAGGCTTGCACACTCGGTTCATGAGGTCCATGAATACCGCAGGTGCGTTCGTTAGTCCGAATGGCATAACCTGAAACTCGTAATGACCATACCGAGTTCGGAATGCCGTTTTTGGAATGTCTTGCTCTCGTACTCTAAGCTGGTGATATCCCGATCTCAGATCTATCTTCGAATAAATACTGGATCCTTGGAGTTGATCAAATAGATCGTCGATCCTCGGGAGTGGATAACGATTCTTCACTGTCAGCTTATTTAACTCCCGGTAGTCAATGCACATCCTGAATGACCCGTCCTTCTTTTTGACGAACAAGACCGGGGCTCCCCAAGGTGAGGAACTAGGCCTTATGAATCCTTTGTCGGAAAGCTCTTGTAGTTGTTCCGATAATTCCTTCATTTCGGATGGAGCCAATCGATACGGTGCTCGAGCTACGGGTGCGGCTCCTGGAATTAAGTCGATTTGGAATTCCACTGGTCGAGCCGGAGGAAGACCCGACAAGTCCTCGGGAAACACTTCAGGAAAATCTCTGACGGTAGGTACGTCTTTAAGTTGCTTTCCTTCCGACTTGTCCTCCTCTTTCTTGGCGGATATCTGTGCCAAAAAGACCTGGCATCCCTTCGCCATGTACTCTTGAGCTTTTGAACATGAGATAACTGTCAACCGAGATTCTCTCCCGTTGCTACTTTCGTTGCCACGAAAAGTCAAAGTTTCATTCCCATAGGGAACTCGAACAAGTTTCTCATCGCACACGATCACGGCGTGACATCTTCTTAACCAGTCCATACCGATAATGACGTCGAAACTACCCAGTTCTACGGGCATTAGATCTATGTTGAACGGATGGTCTAAGAAATTTAAAGTGCAACCTCGTATAATAATGTCTATCCCGACTATTTTCTCATTAGCTAATTCGACATCATAACTATTTTCTAATGGAGTTGGGGCGATGTTAATCAGGGAACTAAATGCAGTGGATATAAAGCTTCTATCGGCACTAGTGTCGAATAAGATAGATGCATAGTGGTTGTTTAAGAGGAACGTACCCGTGACGACATTGGAGTCCGGGTTTCCCGATGCATTCCCTCTCTTCTCTGCATTCCCAACTGCATACACCCAGCCTTGTGCATTCCCATTTCCTCCATCCTTATTCTTCAACTTAGGACAATCTCTCTTGAAATGTCCTGGAGCTCCACATTCAAAACAACCATTCCCCTTGGGGTTTGCCCCATTGCCTTTTTGAGTGTTAGCAACGTTTGTGTTGCCAGAACTCCTGCAGTCTCGGGCAAGGTGCCCTACCTTGTTGCACTTGTGGCACTTCTGAGTACACGGGCCATTGTGATGAAAATGGCACTTGGTGCACTTGGGCAAATTTCCCCCATAGGGTTTCTTCTCACCAGTCCCCATATTGTAGACCTTGGCTACATTCTGCTTCTTGAAGGGTTGTTGTTGGTGTCCATGGTTGTTTCTGGATGAATCATCCGCCTTCCTTTTGTTATCAGACTTTTCCGCATAGGTACGGAGTTTCTGATCTATCAAGTTGTTGGCCAACTCAATCGTCTCATCGAACGTCTTAGGCTTGAAAAACTTCACATTCCTATAGATGTTATTAGAAAGTCCACGGATGTACTTGTTGATCTTCTCAGTTTCATTAGCACAAAACTTAGTACATATCACGGTTAGCTCTTGGAAACATTCAGTGTATGCTGGAACATCATTCCCTTTGACCTTTAGGTTCCACAACTCAATTTCTAGTTTCTAGATCTCACCTAGTGGATAATACATGTCTGTTATTTTCTTCTTTAGTCCTTCCCAAGTCATTGCATATGCCTCGGGTCCTAAGGTTCTTATCTGATCATTCCACCAAGTCAAAGCGGCACCTAACAGAGTTCAGGTGGCAAACTTTACCTGATTCTCAATCGCACAACCACTGATATTAAAAACTGACTCCATCTTTTCAATCCGCTAAGTTAAACCGACCACGCCTTTAGTTCCTTTGAAGTTCAAAGGTTGACATTTCATGAAATCAGAGTAGTAACAAGGGCGTGCAGTTTGCACATTCCTTCGGTCATCCCCGTGCGAACTGTGGCTTGCGTCTCCATTGGTGGAGTTTCGCTAAAGAGCTTGATCAATCATAGCTTGGACGGATTCTAGAGTTATGTTGTTTGGGTTGGTGTTGTCAGTAGGGGTATTCTGTCCTCGTCTGGTCGTAAGTGCCATGGTTTGTCTAGATCACAAAAGACAAAACGTAAGGTTATAATCATGACAGAATATAATAAGGTATAGATAAGACAACAACACAAGAGAGATACATAACATAAACACATCTATTTCATTTATAACTTGGAAAATTTTACATGAAATAGTTCTTGGTACACAAAAATACAATACAAAAGATCTAAGGCTATGCTAGCAGGGAAAACCCCTAATACTTAACATGCCTGTACAATGACCTAGCAAGATAAAATAACATAAATCACTAGATGTGACTGTCAGCATCCCCAGAAGCATCCTGGTGATATGGAATCCTAGCATCTGGTCTTGGCTGTCTAGCTCTCCTCGGCTGCTCTCGGTGTGCTAGCAACTCGGCCTACATGTCACTCATCTCTCGTCTCATGTCTCTCATTACTCGGAGAGTCTCTGCCATCTGTGTCTGGCGCTACGGTCAGACTCTCGAAGCGTTTCTATCTCAGCCTGCTGCATCTGAAAACGAGTCTCATATACCTAGTGATGTGTCTGAATGAGAGTACTCTGTAGCTGTAGCTGTGCCTGATGTGCTTGGATATGATTCTTGTGTGCATACACATGATCACGATAGGTCTGAAGCTCCTGATGGGTCGCCTGACTCAATCCTATCGAGTGAGCCTAAGCCTCTCGGGAAGCATAGGCCTCCTCCTCCACAATCTATACTGTCTCTTGGAGAGTTATCCTATCCTCCATAAGTAAGTCGACCCGTTGCGAGTCCATATCGACTCTCTGTGATATATGAGACCTACTATCCTGAGCATCCTCTAGTAAGGCATACAAGTCCTGTGTATCATGCTCATGGAGCTCAGCAAGCTCCGTGACCCTAGTATTGACCTCTCCCACGGTCATAAGTGCTATTTAAGGAACTGCCTCTGCCGGATCTACCCAAGTATCCCTAATACCATACCCAACCTCGTTAATCCCCTGCCATCTCGCTTCAGCATCTACGGTGCTGATAAACCCATAATCTACCCCTCGATCTCTAGTAGGTCTGGCAGTAGAACTCTTCCTCATCTCATATCTGGAGCCTAGAGTGGACAAACACAACCTCTTGCGAGGTGGCT
>BQNB010098985.1:0-25030 GCA_026074375.1 Tanacetum coccineum
AATAATCTGCGTAGGTTATTAGACTAGTTCTTGGGATAGTTGGGATTAATCACTATGACCTGGTTGCCCTACCTTCGTGACTTTCAAGGGATTCAGGATCGCAAGAATTATAGGGCAGACTAAATATATCTATTCAGGTCTGTCGACTTTAGAAACCACTAATGAAACCATGGTGTAACATTTCATGAGAAAACATAGTTATAACGGTAGTAATGGAATGGATATTATAGCACGCTTATCTCCCTAATTTCTTCTATCACTTTTACTTATTCGCAATTTACTATCTTGTTATTTTCAAAATCAATCTCAAACCATTTTCAAAATGTGACACTTCAAATTAAAACTAATTAACACTTAGCTCTTGGGACGACCTCGGATTTACCATCTCTACACTACTCACGACCAGGTTCTTTGCCCGTTAGTTCGTTTGTAAAGGTAGAATGAGTTTTGTTAATTTAAGACTTGGTAATTAAATATTTAAAATAAAATACGCATCAACATCCTATGGTCAAACACCTCAAAGTGGTTAAGCGGATCTTTCGGTACCTAAGACAGTCCTATAACATGGGCTTATAGTATCCGAAGGATTCTAGATTTGAACAAACTGCATATTCAGACGCAGACCATGCAGGATGTAAAGATGACTACAAAAGCACATCAGAAGGCTTACAATTCTTAGGTGAAAAGCTTGTGAGCTGAAGTTCTAAAAAGCAAGATTGTACTGTGATGTCTACAGTTGAAGTTGAGTATGTATCATTGTGTGTGTGTTGTGCACAAGTCATCTGGATGCGTACATAATTATTAGACTATGGATACAAGTACAACAGAATACCGATGTATTGCGATTCATAGAGTGCTATTGCTATTTCATGCAATCCGGTTCAGAATTCACATACAAAACACATAGACATCCGGTATAATTTTATTAAAGTACATGTTGAAAAGGGAACGGTGGAATTATACTTTGTCAGAACAGAATACCAACTTGTGGATCTATTTACTAAAGCTCTTTCTAAAGAACGCTTTGAGTACTTAGTTCATCGCATTGGTATGAGATGTATGACTCCAACATAGTTGGAAAGTCTGGCAAAGTTATCTTCTTGAAAAAGATCATACATCAAACTTGTAAATAAATTTTTCAAAAAAACATAAAAATTAAAAAATCTAAAAACCCAAAAATATTTTCTTAATGTTTTTCAAAAACAAAAATCAATTACAAAAGGACAAAGAATGTAAAAAGACAAAAACATAATTTAAGCAAAATCACATGTCTTCTCATTTTAAATCTGATTCATGATTCGATAGTTTTCTCACACTTACTTTCATTGTCAATACTGGATCATGATCTAAGGGGGAGTTATCTTGATAACAATTGTGCTCTCATTGTCAAAACATGTTATGATTTCCATTCACGTACATGGCTTCCATTTTAAGTTTACATCGTTTTCTAAATTCAATAAAAAAATGATCTCTCGAATCTTTGATAGTTTTTAATAAATGGTTTATTTTCGAGGGGGAGTTTTTTATTGTTGTATGCAAATCTGGACTTTAAAAAAGGAAAAATTCCAATATCGGACTAACTGTGCAAAGGGATCATAATCCAAGGGGGAGTTTTTGAAAGTTTTGAGAATAAAAATTGTTTCAAAAACCACAAGGGCCAAAAATGTCATTTTTGAAAAACAAAATATGGAAGAAAAACCACAAGGATTGAAAGTGTTACTTTCCAAACTTGAAAATTGGGAGGGTATAAATAGGATTTATATTTCATTTTCTATTTTTTTCCTTATATCGAATTTGTTATCAAGAAAGAAGAAAAATCAAATCTTTGATTTTCAGTTCATAACAACGATCACTACTTTCTTCTCTTCTCAAACGTAAGTGATTTAACGGATAACAGGTTTTGAAAAGTAATTATAGTGATGCTCATGATATCAAATTTAATTTCAATATAAATTAGGTTTGTCGAATTTAGGGTTTTTACACAATATGATAGATTTAGGCTTCTTAATGCTTATAATGGTGATTGTGTATAGTTAATTACAAAGATTGTTGATTACACTCCAAAAATATCAAATTCGATGTTTGGTCAAAATTCGGAAGTCTTAAGATCTGTCAAAATTGATTAAAACGGAAATAAATGTCGACTAATGATCAAAATGGAATCTTTAATGCTAAATTAGATCGAATATGTTAGAAAAATGGCTAAGATTCTCATTTTTGACAAAACTAAATTAAATAGGATCAAATTCGGAAGTCAAACCCTGAAAAAGTCAAATTTCGGAAGTCAAAGTTTGTAAAAGTAAATTTCGGAAGTCAAGGTTTGAAAAAGTCAATTTCAGAAGTCAAAATAAGTCAATTTCAGAAGTTAAATTTGAAAAAGTCAACTGCCAATTTCAGAACTGTCGAATTTGATGCTACAAGCTTAAATTTTTAGGGGGGCTTTCTAGATTTAATATGTGGTAATGATAAATGTCTGAATGTGTTGTCTAAAGCTCAAATGTCTGTAAATAACAAGATTAGTATCTCATGTGATGTAAAATTTCAAACATTTATGGAAAAGTACCACAAAAATGGAAAACAATTGATCAAGTTTTGATGAATGTTATACATTGTATCAAATATGCCTATTCTCGATTGTTTAAATGGTCTAAGACATGTCCGGTTACGACCGTTTTTTGCATTGAACAAAATGAGGAGTGAGTGACTTAGTGACCATTTGATTGTTGAATTAGATGTGTTTGTTTACATGGTATCAGATTCATTACAAGAAGCAAAAATGAATAATTTCAAATTGACTAGAGTATGATAATTCAATTCTCAATTGTTTAAGTGGTCTAAGTCAAGTCCGGTTTTGACCGTTTTCTGCAATGAACAAAATGAGGAGTGAGTGACTTAGTGACCATTCAGTTGTTGAATTGTGTTTGAATGATTCTATGTTTTTAAATACAAATTCTTTTGCACAAATGATTTTTGAAAAAGTTCTCAAATTTATGTATTATGTCAAAAATAGTACTCTTTCAGAAAACGTTTTAAGAATATGAATGATATCTCTTCAGTTTCTCAAAATTTGAGTCTTATTTAAAATTTGAGAGTATCTTCATAATTCTTGAAAGAGTATCATTTCACAAAGGATTTATGGTGAGGATATTCTAAACAGAAAGAGAGACAAAAACCATACGCGAAAAAGCAAATCTGAAGTGTGTTCGAAAAAGAAATGCCAGAACACACAAAAAAAAATCAAAAGAAAAATGCGAATAAAGCATATGGCATGTGTTAGAAAAAGCAAGAAAAAGCACATGAGAAACAAACTAATCAAATATATGTTTAAAAAGAATTGCTAGAACATATAAAAATAGACAGAGCGGAAAGAGACAAAAATGTCATATAAATTGTTTGTTATCTAACATTTTGTCATCACTCATTTAGTAATCATCATGCCACAACAACAAAGACCAGCTAATGTTCATCAAGACGATTTGTGTCTACCCACCAACGCTATGCACTCATGGATGCTAACAAGAAGATCGATCTTGATAATCCTTTGTATCCAAATAAAAGCAAAATCATGGCAAACATCATTCAAAATCATCCACTCAGACTCAGCGTTGCTGCTTCTTCATCAGTGCCATGGATTTACTTGGGCCAGTTCTGGCATACTTTGCAAGAAGATGGATCAAAGTATTGGCTCAAGTTTATGCTTGATAAAAAAGAGTTAACTTTGACTCTTAATGATTTCAGAAGAATCTTTCATCTGCCTCTAGCTATCGATAACAATCATGAACGATTTATTGTTGCTCCAAAGTTTTCAAAAATGGTTCCATTCTTTTTTAATACTTTTGGTTTACTCTGGAGCTACGATCACCATCCAACTTAAAGAAAATAGGACTTGTACAAACTATGGCATACACTTGGCAAAATCTTTGCTCGATGTCTTACTACAAGAGTCACTAGTCATGATCAATCGCCTTTGCAGAGAATGCAGGTGTTATATTGTTTTGTCAGCAATATACATGTAGATTAGGCTGATCTAGTTTGGGAAGGATTGCATTATGCACTCAAAAATCCATAAACACAAATTCCTTACCCAAGATTCAAAAAATCATTGTAGGACACTACATGACTGAATTCCCTGAGATTTCTCGCAGAGCTTATGATAAGTACCACAATTTGGAAGATGGTGCGATTGTTAAGAACATATTCAATTTAGGGGAGCATAAAGACAGCGTTAGAATGAAGATTCCAAGTTGGACGATCAACGTCTGGTCGATTCATGTTGAGTGAAAGCTCTGGATCATTAGTGGAAGAGAACCCGAACTTGAAGTAGAAGCTTGGTTAGAATTTACGATTTTGGTGAGCAAGTCGGTTATGTTGGTCATTTGGTTTTGCATGTTTTGCATAACCGCATCATTAGCCTTGACATAGCTCTCAAAATCAGTTTTTGACACACCCGAAGCTTGATGAGCTGGAGCTTGGTAAGCTGGGTGTTGATTAACCGGGGGTTGATACATTGGGGCTTGTTGTTGAACCTGGGGTCGTTGGATTTGACCCTGGTTGTAGCCATTCCCACGGTTTTGGTTTTGGTTCTGGTTCCAACGATTCTGATTGTTGGCTTGGCTGTTGTGTTGCATGGGAGGAAAACCGGGTGGTCTGATTTGGTTTGCCATCGGTGGCGGACGGTAACTGGAATTTCCTTGGTTGAAATTTGCTGCGGCTGCTTGCGAGACGTATTCTTGGATGTTATCTCGGTAATTGTTGCTATCGGTAGCCGGACAATTACGATATGAGTGGGCACCACCGCAGGTAACACAACTTTGCTCAACCGCTTTTACGGGAGCGGGAGCTGGAACTGGAGATGTCTGCTTGTCGAGAAGTAGAGCTCTAACCATATCTTTCAATTCAGCAACATCGGGAGATACTCCGGAGGTGGAAGCGCTCGTACTCACTTTAGCAACAATGGCTTTGCTTCGGGAGTGACGAACTTTGGACTTGCTCTCGATGATGCTTGAGCAATCAGCGGGCCTTTTGTCCAAAAAGTTACCACCTGCGGCGGAGTTCAAAGAGTCTTGATCATTAACATTTAAGGCATTGTAAAATGTATCAAGTTGGTGAAGCTCCGAGAATCCATGATGTGGACATGCTCGGAGAAGATCTTTGAATCGATCCCAAGCCTCACTAAACGACTCATCAAATCTTTGTTTGAAATTGGTAATTTCGTTCCGAAGATTTGTCGTTTTAGAAGGTGGGAAAAACTGATTGATGAATTTAGCAACGAGGTCATCCCATGTCTGAATTGATCGAGGGGGTTCTTTCTCAAGCCATATCCGGGCTGCCCCCTCGAGAGAGAAAGGAAAAAGCATCAACTTAATTGATGTGGTCGGGACATTAGGATATCTCAAAGTAGAGGTGATTTTATTGAAGTAACGGATGTGGGCATGTGGGTCCTCTTTGTCATGTCCGAAGAACTGCTTGTTCTGGACAAGAGTTAGCAACCCATGCTTGATCTCAAAATTTGCTGCTTCAATTTCAGGAACAACAATTGCGTCCTCGTATCCCTCGGTGGGAGCTTGGAGCAATTCTGCCATAGTTCGATTATCAGCCATCTTTGGGAGATTTAACAAGATTCGGAGGAACTTGTTGTTGTTGTCGATGTTGTTGTCGTAGACGACGAGCTTGAGAACGAGTGCGCATGCACTAAAATAGAGAATCAAGAAGAGTATTTTTTGTTTTTTCAGTTTATTCACAATCTATTTTAAACGAATAGGAACCTAAAACTAGACAACTTGAACCCAAATAGTCTACTTACTTCACGGTAACTCTCAAAATGATAAACGCACAGGTGAGCGGAGGAGTAGGAATAGCGCGAAGCTTATTTCTCCTTTCTGGTCGTAGTTCCTAGGAACAACCCTCCTTAAACCCACTTTATAGCTTGTTTAACTTTTCAAGGTGAGCCGTACGTCGTAAGGGACACAAATGGTAAGTTTTTAAATCTTTTGTTCGAGTTGGGAACCAACAAGTTCACCGGAAGTTATTATGATAATACCTCAATTGAGAATATTATATTTTAGTATTTTTACCAATTTGTGAATTTTATTTCTTTTTATGGACAATATATATATATATATATATTTTGGTTTTTCTTTTGTTTTTATATGATAATTACACTTAGTAAAAGAAAATGAAAAATATTTTTGTACTTTTTATATTTTTATAAAAGAAAATATTCACAGATTCAAACACAGTGGTCAAATGTAACGAAATTCGTTTCACAGCCTCCCCGGCAGCGGCGCCAAAATTTGACTCGCGCAAACTCACCCCTTCTTATATATCTAAATAAATACAAACAAGGAACAGAATCCGCGAGAGCAATGAAACCGGAAGCAGTATAGAGTGTTCCCGGGTCGTTATGTCCCAACGAGGCTAGAAATGGAAGATCGAAAGACGATTGATGATTGATGTTTGAATATGACAAGGAATGATTTGGGCACTAATACTGATAAGCAAATGCATATAATAAATAAACAAAGAACATAAGCTAAATTAAGCATAAAAGTTAGAAATGAGAAAACACTAAAACTTTAAAAGCTAAAACACAAATAAGCTCAAATAAGCTTAAGACAAATCAAATAAGCTAAACTAACTCTAAATAAGCAAATACAAAAAGCAATTAAGCTAAATTAAACAAGATAAACACAACAGTACTAACAACAGTACTAACAGTATTAACTACCAGTACTAACTTAGAGTTAGTACTGCTAGCTTTAAGTTAGTACTGTTAGCTTAAGGTTAGTACTGCTAGCCTTAACAAAACACAATTAAACAAGAAATAAGCAAATAAGCTAAAACAGAAGGTTAACTACCCAAAATAAGCACTTAAGCATAAGAATAAGCAACCAGAATAGACTATAATGATAAATAAGCTAGAAAACTAAAACTGATAAACTCTTAAAATTATTTTGAAAAGGCAAATAAGTTCTACTGAAGACAGTAAACTAAAATAGGCTTAATCTACTCTAAAAAGCTAAACCAATCTTAAATAAGCAGAAATAATAAGCTGATAAGCTAAAATGAACTACCAGTACTAACAGTTTTAACTAACAGTACTAACTTGGAGTTAGTACTGGTAGCTTTAAGTTAGTACTGTTCCAAAAGTGAACTAGCAGTACTAACTACAGGTTAGTACTGCTAGTTGAAAATACCCCTGAAAGTTTTCAAAAACCATTTTTCTTTTAATCCTGATTAAAAACAGATTATCAAATAACAAATTAAAACACTTATAAGCAAATTTTAATCAAGAATAAGCACTTAAATAAGCTGAAATGGCCTAGCAGTGGTAACTCAATACTAACAGTTTTATCAAATGAACTAACAGTACTAAGTAAGAAAGTTACACAAATCGCTTTTACACTAACAACCCATCAAGATAAACACTATAAGCAGTTATGTAGTAAATAAGGAAAACAAGAAAAAGAGTGACTTACAATACCCTTGCTCAAAACAGGGTTAAACAAATAGTCTACAAGCTCTAACTTGTATAAAACAAGCTAGTGAGAGTCCATAAGCCCATCCAATACTGTCTTATCATCCATAAATTAAGCTGTGGTGTATTTGAGAGTAATTTTTGTAATTTTTCTCTTACTTAACTTTTTATCTTTACTTAATGGAAATAGCTTATAAGTAAGCTGTACTGATGGCTTTTGAACACAAAACAATATAATTAAGAAACTTAACTCTTTGAATTGTACATTGACTTAAAAACTCAACTTTGCATTAAACTTGAAATGTGTTACAAAGCTGAAAGAAAAAGCTGTAAATGACTTTTAAAAATTAAGCTAAGATAATTTAAAGATTGACTAGTTAAAACTAAGATACTAAGATGCCTCAAAGGCTTACAAAAAGCTTTATTTATAGCCTAAGTCTTGGACTTGCAGCTTGTGCTTCTTTGTAGAGAGAAAAAACAAGTGTGCTTGTTGTGTGAGGTAATTCTAAAGCAAATCCCAGCCTTCAATTTCTTTTGAGCTTCTTTGGAAACAATCTCAGCCATCGAAAAGCTTAGAAAGGGTAAGGGATTGCCAACATGGCATTTATACAACTGGGGGAGAAATAGTAGGGTGGATGAAATGATTTTGGCTAGGGTGTCGAGTGGTTTTGCAGGGAGGGAAGTATGGGAAGACATCCAAGTTGTACCTGGGTTTTTGTTTGGGGCGGGAAAGAAGGCTTTTGGGGAAGTAGGCAGTTTTGGTCCCCTCAAGTTGTATAACTTGAATGCAATCTTTGCCCGGTTTGCAATTTTGACCCTTCCCTTTTATTTCTTGTAATACAACTTGAGGCTTGGCAGTTTTAGTCCCTCGAGTTATATATTCTTCACTTGGATGACTTTTGACTTTGTCCTTTCCATTCCGTGCTTGGTTTTGTTTGCTTTCGGCTTTCTTTTTGTTCCTTTTTCTTGAATATCCGTATCCTGCACAATACAAAAGCAAAACATACAAATACAATGAATTTTTGGTACGTTTTTAGTCTTTTAAGTCCGTTTTAAATGGAAAATGGTATGTGTAATTAAACATATACCAAAATCCCCCATACTAAGGTATTGCCGTGTCCTCACGCAATGTTATGAAGTAAACACTCAAGAAACCAAGAATCTTAATCCCCCTCGACTAATAACCTCGAAAAGTAGTAAAGTTTTCGTCAAGGGGAACTAAAGAATCAATAGCTTTGACGAGTCCCGTTTTCACCAAAATTTTTATATGTACACTAACTATCCCTAATATTTTTGGATTTTTCTTTCTTTTTCTTTTCTTAACTATCTGTTTGACTTCCTTTATTTTATTAACATTGGGATCATAGAATGAGAAGCGCCCATAGAATAGATTTTATTGTTCAGTTCGGTCTCTTTATATGTCTCTTGATCTTGAATTGAATCCAGATACATGATGTAAAGAAAGTCTCATAGTGGACAAACATGCCACGCCCATCTAATGCTTCTCAAATACCATAAATGTTGTGACTAACACACTTGTTGCAGCGACAGTTGTACTCCTAGAACTATAATCGTGTCTCGGTCTGACACCTCCAAATCTAATATAGCATCACCAATAACATCAGTGCCTGCTACCTTCTGGCTACTACTAATGTTGGAATACCAAAGACTCCAGGTTTCTGTTCCTGTTAGTTTTTAGACATCTTCCATTATTTTTTTTTCATTTTCACTCCAAACATAACTTGATAACAAAGTGCAAGTACTTAAAGGTTTTTGAGTTTTAATTTCGTGTATGAATTTTTAAGCAAATATGATGATGTATTTAAACTATATGAAAACTTAGGAAAGGGAGAAAATGATGAGGATGTAGTAGTTATATCATTTTGCTTTATGATAACATATACACACTGCTATAAATTTTCATGTACTTAATGTAACATTTCTCATTTTCAGGTCATTATACAACATTTATTATCCGTCACTATTTATTTTAGTCCGATACGCGTTTACTTTTAATAACTTCTTTTAAGTTTAATTGCGTAGACTAGAAATAATCAATTAATGTAAACGGTCGTCAAATAAATAATAGTTGCATCAACCAAGTAGCAAATTATTATTAAGAAGATAATTATGTACTTTGCGTATTTTATTTTTATTGGTCACGTAAAAGGTCTACGTTTCACAATAAAATACATTTGGACATACCCCGGAAATACCTAGACTCAAACCAATACCCACTTTTAAAACCTTAACACAAAATTAAATCAATTCTTGTGTTAAATACCCACTAAAGCCGAATTATGGGACAAGAACAACTAGAAAATCCTTAAATCTTACACTAAGTACAATGTACATCTAGGTTTTAATTAAGATTTATACAACATGACTCTAGTTAGTACATACACATGGTTTAACGAATCACTTTGAGATCCTTCCATCCCTATGATAAACCCAACGCATACATATGTACACAACAAATCAACGTAGAAATCTTCCATGATACTGCTAAGTACATGTACAAAACTCCAACATTAATTGATGGTTAGTCCATATGTCTCCCATAATCTATTACACAATGTTAATAACCATTTGGCTCTCTTTCCTTGTATAACTGCTAACACAAGACACACACACACATCACAAGATTTCAAGTATCTAAGCATATCTTGTACATATATCTTGTAATTAAGAATAGTACCTTGTGGTTTTAACAAAACTATGTGTGATTAACCAAAACCACAAAACCACTAGTAGATAGGGCACGGTTTGGTTGGTTTTAGGACTAGGAATATGTAACTAGACATTTTGCCTATAAATACTCATGTATACTTACCACTTTACACTCTTGAAGACTCACATACACCCTAAACACTCTCAAACAACTACACACATATTTATTTCTTGTGTTCGAGCATCTTAAATACGCAAACAAAACACTAACCTTGATCTCATTCTACCCAAGAACATTTTCTTAGTTGTCATACAAGTTTATAAAAAGGTTTACACGAGCTAGGGTTGGGTATTTACAAAGCTTTAAAGCTTAGGGTTTGTTTATTGATCATGCTTTACACACGTGGGTTGTCACATTGCTCGCATACACACACGTTCAAGAAGGTAGGACCCTTGTAAGTGTTCTAGCCTACGTTCATATTCAAGTTTCATGTTTGCTTCATGTGTCATAAGGCACGGTTATTATCTGTTAACAAGCTAAACATGGGTCGTGCCTAGCATGAGACAGCAACCTGTCACGTCTGAACAATATAAACTTATATAGAATTGTGTGGTGAACAAATGCATAGGACATAACAAAGATCTTGTGTCTAAACTTGTGTTTAATAGACATGCACATGTTAAAATATTTAACCTGAGTTTGAATAACTAGTTTGGAAAAGGGGAAACACTTTCATGTCACGTATCATAATACTTAACAACTCATTTTGCTCAATAAAGGATGTGTACACAATAGTATATGCGAACTAGGGTTGTTTAGGATATGTCGAAATAAGTTAGCAGAAGTTAGTACTGCTAGCAGGGTTAGTACTGCTAGCAGAAGTTAGTACTGCTAAGCAGGGTTAGTACTGCTAGCAGAAGTTAGTACTGCTAGCAGAGTTAGTACTGCTAGTATATTGTTAATACTGCTAGTGTATTAATAATATTGTTTTTGACAATCCTGAACTTTCTTGTGTCCAACACGAGCTCAAACAAACTTTAACGAATTTGTAACTTACTAACAGGCTGTATGATACGGTTAGTACTGCTAGCAGAAGTTAGTACTGCTAGCAGAGTTAGTACTGCTAGCAGAAGTTAGTACTGCTAGCAGAGTTAGTACTGCTAGCATATTGTTAATACTGCTAGTGTATTAATAATACTGTTTTTGACATTCCTGAACTTGAGGGACTGTTTGAAACTCATAAGAACCAAAAATGTAATTTTTGTAAAATAGAGGGACTAAACGTATCAATATGGAAACTCAGGGGTGTAAACGGTAAATATTCTATTTTAAACTATAAGGACTGTTTTTGCCAATAATGAAAACCTAAGGGTATTTTATATAATTAAGTGATTTAAATAAACACTTATGGTATCGGACTAGTCGTGATATAATACGGATACTTATATAACTAAAGTCACGCGAATGATAAATAGGTGTATTTATTATTAATACTTAAACACCTTGTAAACTTAAAAGTATATAGTCGTACACCTTCCCAAGAGCAAACGAGGAAAACGAATACAATAAACGTGTACACCACCACACAAGTGATAACAGTATATATAAACTAGAAATTGTTATAGTTTATACATTGAGTCGTTAGCCTAAATATGTAGACTAAGACTTGACCGTATTTACTTAGGTAATTGACGGTGTGATTCACTACCTGCTTGGATATATAATATCAATCAGAGGACTACCTTCTAAGGTGAGTTCATAGCCCCATGTTTTACTGTTATTTAAATGATTTACATCCTTGGGGTGAGAACATGCTTGTTTTACAAATTGGACGCAAGTGTACATTTTATACCATGATTACGTGTTTGCCTAAGTTACCATAACCCATTATGTCCATGATCATGAACTGTTAATTGCATAGATGTGATTGGGAATTACATTATGTGGGCGCGAATGTTATGAATAGATCTATTAGGGATTGACAATCCCCGTTCGGGTGACTAGCTATCACCGGGAACGAACGCATACCATGTCGAATTTGGGATGTTGCGGGGTTAGCACATCATTCACGAACACTTGTTGGCAAATATATTTGCATTCATATATGTCAAGCTTCAGTGTCATGAGCTTAGGAAAACATAATTACTTTTTATGATGTTTGCATTTGTTGCTTAATCATACACTTGGAAATCTTGCGGTCCTACTATTGATTTACATAAACCTATGAATTCACCAACTTTATGTTGACGTTTTAAGCATGTTTTTCAGGTCAATAAGGCACGAGGTGCGATGATACATTAGAAGTCAATAATTGAAGAGTCAACACTTAAGATTTGGGGTCTTATTACATTTTGGGGACAATTGTTATAAACCGGAATCTTTATTTATATTGTTGAACAATTTGAAGCCATGGGCTTATGTAACAAACAAGTATTTTGTTAATCTAATGTATCTTTTTCAAACGACACGTTTAGTAGTCGTTCTCAGATCTTGTGCTATTGATCCGTAAATGTATCGCCCTTGTATATTCAACATTCCATTGCGTACTCAGATTTGAAGGTGTTACACTTAATGTCCTTGTACATAACTTCTACAAATAGGTAATTTTGAGTGACTCATATAATAAGTCACTTATGTTTACTAATTGTCCGTGTTAGGTATTGGTTGAAGAACAAATGAAATCGACTAGATAATCTATAGTTACACATATAGATAATTTGTAGTTACCCATTTGCAGAAGGTTGTTTGACTACATTCGTTATATGTGTTCTTGCACTGTAGATAATATGTAGTTACACATGTATAAACGCGTCGCAGTGAAGCGTTCCAAAAACTTATTGATCACATAACACAAGTACACCAACATGGCAATTATCACCCATAAACTATCATATCAAAACACTATCTCTCGTTGATTCAAAGATTTATCTACATCAGATAATAAAATCTATAAAACATACCCTAGTATACAATGCTGATAAGATTGCATAAGGATGATTGAATAATTTATAAAAATGTGACATGTTTAACTTAAACAGTTGTGCTATAATACAAATAAATAAGTAAATCAACACCAACTTGTTTCAATCCAAGAATGGGGGGTGAGAAGATAGTTTGTTCCAAAGAAATCTGCAAACTCTTGGATGTTTTTGTTATTGGAAGTGTGATACCTGCATGTTTCTAGTGAATAGAAAACCATATTCCCATTTTCCAAAGAGAATCTTGGAAAGTAGATCTTGTTCTCCATCTCTGGAAGTTTGGCTTTAATGCAAAAAGATGATGCACTACTGACGATGGAGGTACCCGAAAGGTTCACCGAAACCCGAAAGGTTCACCGGAAGATGCTTCCGAAAGGGTTTCCGATAAGTCTTCCGAAAGACTTACCGAAACAACACATAGATGACTCACTCTCCTGAATTCACAGGATCGTGTCCCTAGGATCCCATTTGACACCTGACAAGAAGTACTAGGTATAGCTCAGAACTCCATGCCCTACAGTATAATCAAAGTGCAAGAACAGTGTTTGTAGTGTTCCTTCAATATGTACAAATACCTTTCATTTAAGACACTCTGAGGTATTCAATTTTGACCGATCACAACATTCTTACTTATACTTAAACCATTGAAATACCTCGTTTCTCATTCTTACACCGGAGCTTGGTCTTGGGACTCCCCCAAGATAAGGCTAACGCGTTTGTTGTATACATTTCAGGAGTTTGAAGGACCCTGACTAACTCGGAATCGAGATGTCCTCTGAGGTGCAAAGATTTACCTTAACAAATAAGCGTCATCCGTGGGACTGATAGTCAATCTACCGGAGCACTAGAATGACAGGTGGACTGCTTAGAGGAACCTCGGGAGATAAGATAGGTCCGACGCCAGTCGGTGTCATCGGGTCCACTTTGGGGGAGCCTCTCAAAGTCAATGTCGAAATCCTCCTTACGGAAACTGCTCCCTCCATTAGGGAACTGATCGAGGGACACCTCTCGGCACTCAGGTCGCTACCGCAAGAGCACAACGGACAGTGAAATGTGTCACCGATACGCTTAAACTTTGACGACGAAGAAAACCCGACGAGGAGACGGAAGGTGGTAACGGGAAAGGAGATAGGGGACACTGACCTCAAAAGGCCCTTCAAAAAGGCAGTGAAAACCCCCTTGACCTGAAGGATAATATATTTTGCTAGTCCGGAATTTAAAATTCTGGCAAACATCAAGTTGTATGATGGTACTACCGATTCGGAGGATCATCTTAGTCGATTCTCGTTTGCAGTAAACTCAGGGGAATGACCCATGCTGGTGTGGTGTCGAATCTTTCAACATACCCTAGATGGGAGTGCAAGAGGAGGGTTCGAGAACCTCTCGCAAGGAAGCATTGACGGATAGGTGGAACTCAAGCAGCAGTTCACAACCAGATTTTTGACAAGGAGAGCGTTCTTCAAATGGAAATAACCAAAATTATAAGAAAGGCCAATGAAACTCTTGTAGCTTTCAAGGAAAGATGGATTGTCGAAACAGGCTTTATCACGGGTGTTTCAGAGGTCATGAAGATATCATCATTTATGGACGCACACAAGTGCCCAGAACTGGCCAAGCGATACTTTGACAAAGTACCGAAGACGGTTGACGAGATGATGACCAGGTTAGACGACTTTATAAGGTTAGAAAAAGCATTCGCAAGCACAGAACTACCCAAAGGGGAAGCATCGGAGGCGACCAGAAAATCGACAGGCCCAGTCAGTAGAAGGGAAGATCGGTTCCACAAGGGAGGATACGAGGCTGACAGACAAAGAAATGAAGGAAAAAACACCTTTAACCATAGGGACGGACTAGAACCGTATCGGGCCCAAATCCTATATCAAGCCCCTAGGGACCAAGGAATTCATCCCAAGTTCAACCTTAGTTCACTCACCAAATTACCAAGGGAAATATTAGCCTCAGATCCCTAGTTGAACTTGCAGCCACCAAAGCCGATGCAACTCCCTCCCAAGAAGGAAAACCAAGACAAGTACTGTGACTATCACGAAGAAAAAGGACATTACACCGACAACTGGATTCAGCTAAGAAAACAATTAGAAATAGCCCTAGAGTCGAGAAAGCTAAACCACTTAATTAAGGATGTTAGGCATAGAGGTCGAGGAAATACGAAAGGGAGAGACGCGGGAAAAGACAAGGTCATAAATATGATAAGGTCATGGCCGAATGATAGGAAGAGAAAGTCGGCCGAAAAGAACAAGAGTTGGATGAAGCACCTATCGTGTTCCCTCCTTTATCGATGGAAGACGCTTCAAACGAGCCACTCATCATAGAAGCAGTCATGGAAGGGTACTTCGTTCGCAGAGTATACGTGGACCAGGAGGAGTCGGTGGAAGTGATGTTCGAGCATTGCTTCGAGAAACTGAGCCCTGCTATAAAGTCACGTTTGAGGGGTACCTAGATGGATTTGGTTGGTTTCGTAGGAGGCGTGGTAAAACCATTAGGGAAAATCGAGTTGGAAGTGGTCTTTGGAGATGGAGGTCTATTTAGGACGGTGATGATTAATTTCACCATGGCACGGGCACCTTCACCTTACAATGTCATCTTCAGAAGGACGGGTTTAAGATCCCTCCATGCGGTGTCCTAGACTATACATTCTATGGTAAAGTCCCCTACACCAAGGGGCGTTGAAACCTTAACCACTCGCCCAGCCATCATCTCCGAGTGCTGGATGTTAGAGAGGAAGCAAATGGTGGAACAAAAGGCCAGCCAGAGCGCCCACCAAGAGAGAGAAGCCCCGGAAAGAGTGGATAGGACGGAAGAAACATTGGTCAACCTCGCATACCCGGACCAACTAGTAACAATAGGGGGAAACCTGTCAGAGCAATGTAAGAATCAGCTTAGGACCTTGCTAAACAAAAGTATGGATGTTTTCGCGTGGGAACCGGCCGATATAACGAGTGTACCAAGAAGAATCATAAAACACTCCCTAAATGTTAACCCCTCGATAGAAACCGTTGCACAAAAAAGAAGGGTTATGGCTTCTGACAGGACCTAGATTGTAAGCAAGGAAGTGGAAGAATGGGTTAGTGCAAGAATAGTTCGTCTGGTGAGATATCCTACATGGTTATCAAACCCGATTCGAGTGAAGAAAAGCGATGGAAGTTGGAGGATGTACATTGATTTTAAAAACGTCAACTCGGCATGTCCGAAAGACTACTACCCCCTCCCAGATATTGATGGAAAAATAGAGGCGGTCATTGGATTTTGGTACAAATGCTTCCTGGATGCCTATAAAGGATACCACCAGGTACAGATGGCACCGGACGATGAGGAAAAAATGGCGTTTTACACGGATCAGGGCATGTACTATTACACGAAGATGTCGTTTGGGCTTAATAACGTCGGGGCTACCTATAAAAGGTTAGTGGATACAACCTTCTAATCTCAGATCGAAAGGAACCTAGAGGCCTATGTGGATGACATGGTCATCAAAAGCAACGACGAGAAAGTCCTGATCGAAGACATCACCGAGACATTCGACAACCTCCGAAGGATCAACATGAAATTGAACCTTAAAAAATGTTCGTTTGGGGTTGATGAAGGAAAAATTTTGGGGTATATGGTCACCTCCGAGGGAATCCGGGCCAACCCAAAGAATACCAAGGCAATCGCCAATATACAATCCCCACGGACATTGAAAGAGATGCAGAGCCTGAGTAGGAAATTAGCTGCGCTAAAAAGATTCTTGTCCCGGTCTGCTGAAAAGTCCTTACCTTTCTTCGAGACTCTAAAGGATATAACGAAAGAAAACAAGGATGAATACCGGTAGACTGAAAGCGCAGAAAAAGCGTTCTAAGAGATGAAAAAGGTCATAGTGGAGCTGCCGCTGCTAACCACCCCAGTAAAGGAGGAAACGTTGTATGTGTATGTAGCAGCAGCAACGGAGGCCGTAAGTGTCGTGCTACTAGCCGAAAGAAAAGGGAGACAATGTCCGATACACTACGTAAGCAGGACATTGAACGAGGCCGAACAGAACTACGCCTCGCTGGAAAATAGCTTTGTTATTATTGCACATGTCTAGGAGATTACGAAGATATTTTGAGGCCCATCCTATCAAAGTCATAATGGATCAACCACTCAAACTGATATTAAATAAAGCTCAGGCATCAGGGAAGCTCGCCAAATATTCAGTGGAATTGGGAGCATATAACATTACTTACGAACCAAGCAGCGCTATGAAGGGACAAGTCTTAGCGGATTTCTTGTCAGAAGCACTGGTAGGAACACTCACCGGGGAATTCTATCGATTGCCGGCCAAGTCACCGAACAAAGATGATGGTGAAAGATGGATCCTCTTTACCGACGGAGCATTAAACAGTAAAGGTTCCGAAGCCGGTCTAGTCCTCATCAGTCTTAACGGTGTAGAGTTTACATACGCTCTGCGTTTAAAATTCGCCAGCATGAAAAATGAGGCAGAATACGAGGCTCTGCTCTCAGGGCTCCGCATGGCAAGAAAGATGAAGGTTCGAAACATAGATGTGAAGGTAGACTCAAAGCTAGTAGCGAGTCAGATTAACGGAGGTTATGTGGCAAGCAGCACCAGCATGATTAAGTATCTGGCTACTGCCAAAAAATGTATAGCTGAGTTTGAAACTTTCGCCATCCAAAACATACCCAGGAACTCAAACCAAAAGGCTGACATTCTGAACAAGCTGGCCACCATTGCATGTGACCACCTCACAAAGAGAGTCCTGGTAGAAGTGCTAACCGAGCGATCTACTAACCAAAAGGAAGTAGGGTCAATCGTAGAGGAAGAATAATACTACTGGATGACACCTATCGTACATTGTCTGACTGACGGTGTATGGCCGATAGACAAAGACGAAAGAAGAGTGCTTAGAATGAAGATCAAACAGTACATGCTAAAAGAGGACGTGCTATTCAAAAAGGGGTATTTGGTGCCAATGCTAAGGTGTGTGGGTCCTCTACATACCAACTACGTCATTAGCGAGATCCACATAGGATCATGCGGAATGTACATCAGAGCAAGATCCGTGGTTGCAAAAGCCATAAGACAGGGATATTATTGGCCAACTATGCATAGAGACGCTAGGAATGTGACGCAAAAGTGAGACTCATGTCAGGTACATGCTCCAATCCCAAGGTGTCCCAAAACGTTAATGACTTCAATCATGGCTCCATGTCCATTTTACCAATAGGGAATGGACATCCTCGGTCCCCTACCACAAGCCGCTGGAAAAATAAAATTCGTCATCGTAGCCATCGATTACTTCACGAAATGGATCGAAGCAAAACCGTTGGCCAGGATTACCGAAAAGGACATACAGAAGTTTGTATGGGAGAACAATGTGTGTCAGTTTAGGCTTCCTCGGGTAATAGTCACGGATAACGGAACCCAGTTTGTCAATGATCCATTCAAAGGATGGTGCGAGAGCCTAAACATCAAGCAGATGAACACGGCAGTGGCTCACCCGCAAGAAAACGGTCTAGTAGAAAGGGCTAACAAGAGAACTTGATGGAAGGGATCAAAGCTAGGTTAGGAAGGGAGAAGGCTGGATGGGTCGACGAGCTACCTAACGTACTTTGGGCCCATCGTACTTCCCTAAAGCAAAGCAACGGCGAAACGCCTTTCAGCCTCACTTATAGAAGCGAAGCTGTGATACCAGCGGAAATAGGAAGGCCCACACACCAAACCATGATGATCAGGGAAGGGGAGAACGAGGATGAATTGCGTCAGAACATGGACCTCATTCAAGAAAGAAGAGAAGCTGCAGTAATAAGAGAAGCCAAGTATAAGACCAAGATGGAACAATATTATAATCAGAAGGTAAGGCCAACATCATTCAAGCCGAACGAATACGTGTTCCGAAGGAATGAAGCCAGTACAGTGGAGGACCAAGGCAAGTTGGGCCCAAAGTGGGAAGGACCTTATAGGGTCACAAAAGCATACAAGAATGACTCCTATAATTTGCAAACAATGGAAGGGAAAGAGGTGCCGCGGACTTGGTACGTCATCAACCTTAGGAAGTGCTACATATAGAAGTTATTGTGTATAGAATTCAGATGACTTAACGAATGATTAAGGTAATGACGATGGTTAATTTTAATGAAGATTTCCTCCCAAGATGGGGAGAGAAACAATTTTCCTCAAAAGCATGAAAAGTAGATATAATAACTTTGTGGTTCTGGTAGTGATTAGCTACCCTAAACCGATTCAAGTAACCAGTGTCTACACCACTTTTTATCTCGGAAAGTGTTTTTCACTCCGGATGAGTCCAAGAGCCGATGGCCAAGTGACGTACTTTGCCTGGAATGTGCGGCGTTTTGGATAAGTACAAGAGCCAATGGCCAAGTGACGCGCTTTACCCAGAGCGCAAGATGCTTCATATGAGTCTAAGAGCCAATGGCCAAGTGACGCGCTTTACTCAGAGCGCAAGACGCTTCGGATGAGTCCAAGAGCCAATGGCCAAGTGACGTGCTTTACCTGGAGCGCAAAACGCTTCGGATGAGTCCAAGAGCCAATGTCCAAGTGGCGTCCTTTACCCGGAACGCAAGACATTTCGGATGAGTCCAAGAGCCAATGGCCAAGTGACGTACTTCGTCCGGAACGCAAGACGTTCCGGATGAGTCCAAGAGACAATGGCCGAGTAACAAACATCACCCGAAAAAAAGGAATAATACATGCATGCATAAACAATAACGATACAAAGAAAAATAGACTAGTCACTGAATCCATTCACATCAACAAAAACAAGTTACAAAAGGGAAGCAAGTATATGGTGCGCTTTTGTACAAACCATGGACTCCGCAAAACTAGTCTTAACTGATACATTACAAACCACAAAATGACGGATATAATCCTCCTCAAAGACTCTTTGGACTACTGAACATCCCCAGCATCCGCAACGTTGCCACTCAGGGTAAACCCAGTACCTTCCGGCCACATATTCTACAAAACTCCCAACGGAAGCCGGAAGGACTCAGTCAACTTCTCCACTTAGGGATAACTCTTTACGAAAAGGGAGTCGAACTCAGACATAAAGGTGTCCTTGCATGCAGGATCATAGTCAACTGCAGTAGCCAAGAATGCCTCAGCCTCTTTCTCTGATAAAGCTGCCTTCACCCCCTTTGACCATTCAACGACAGCAGCCATGTTAAAAACATTAGTCAAACTCTTCTTGTACTCGTCACTGGATAGAAGCCGTTAGAAGGCAGTGGGAAGTAATTGTCGAACATAATTATGCCTGACAATCTCCGCTTGACTAAGATCTACAGTCAGACATTCCAAATCACCCCTCAAGTTGCTAACAGAACTTTCGGCTGAGGTCAGGGAGGATGTTTTGGAGGCAAGCTCTTCTTCTAACTGTTTGATCCATTCTTCCTGCTCTCGGTTCTTATACAGGAGATCATCTTTTTCCTTCTCTACCACGACAAGCTTTTCAACAAGAGCTGCCTCCTTCCCGGTACAGCCAAGATGTTCCTGCTGAAGGTTCTTGTGATCATCCGACAGTTTGTTCATGTTCCGGATAGCGTTAACCAATTGGTTTTGAGTCTCCGTCAGCCTATCCGAAACATCCCCACAGGAGCGGTGAGAGTCATACAGATCTGAGTAGTCATCACTCAATGCTTCATACTGCTGCAGGAAGTCAATTTGAGCTAATGCCCCGCGACCGAGCTCAAACCACGAATGCTGGAGAGCTTGATGATCACTCAAATGGCTCTGTTGGTCGTGAACAGCTGGAGTGGCAAGATGTATCATCATGTCTCGGTAGGACTCAGCGTCATTCAATATGGAGTGAGTGGTCAGCTTCAAAGTCGGGACGAAAAGGGAAGGCTGAGTTGCATCCCCCCCCCCCCCCCGAAGGGAGCTACTTGTGACAGAAGACAACAAAAAGCTGGTTACATCTCCGAGATAAAAATGGACGATAAACGGGGATTTAATTAGTAAAGAGAAAGAAACGAACCGACACCATCACCGCCAGGATTCCACTTGGGAAAGACTAAGCGATCAGAACCACTAGAAGAAGAACTCACCACGTGACCTAAAATAAAGAAAAGTTAGTTAATAGAAAGCGAGAAAGAAAAGGCGGTAAAAGGACAGCAAAGAGTTTACCGAAAGAACCAGAAGCATGCTGGTGACCCTGCCCGTCCCCTTCGTCATGATGTGGTTCACCAGAATGAACTTGCGTATCCTTTACAGAATGGATAGAATGTTGAGATCTAGAATGACGAACAGCAGGAGGGGAGTCAGCTTCGATACCATCCTCCACATTATCAATATGTCAGTCTGCATCATCTTCCTCATACCTGGCTGACTCTAAGGCTAAGTCACCACTGCCCGTTGCTGGGTTAGTTTGTTTCAAAATGATTGTGTTGAGGGGAGAAGCAGAATTATGTGTGCCAGAACCAGTATGGGTAGAATCGTCCCCTTCAGATTCATCCAAAGCAAAAGATAGAGAAACTCCTTTCTTCTTCTTCGAGGGACGAGAGGTTCTTTCGGTAGCAACTCTTTTGCCAACAGCTTTATCCTTGGCAGCTTGGGCCTTTTGTTTGGCCGCCAAGACCCTCTCGTTCTCACACTCAACAACCCTATGATGATCAGACTTCTCGGGAATCTGGGCTCTAGAAGGTAAATATGGAGTAGTATGCTGTGGAATGACCTCATTATTCACAAGAACCGATCCCTTACCAACGCGTACACCTCCGGCCATGGGGAACTTAAAGAATTGAGACATGCTGGTGGCAACTATAAAAGAAAGAACAAGACAAGTGAGAAAGAAGAAAAACAGTCAAATAATATAAACGAATAATGATAGTACAATAATGTTACCATTCCCTTCACCATCTTTAAAAACTGGATGGTGCCCCACATGCTTCCATATGGTCGTAAGGCCAAACACATATAACATGGGCGAATGGACAGGACGAAGATCTACTACTTGCTCACATAATCGATGAATGTCCGCAGCTTGGACGTTAGTAGGAGGAGGGTCTGCCACGCTAGAGTCTTGATGCCTTCAGGGCATGGCATCCGGAATAGCATGGCAGTCGATAAGAAAAAAACGATCTTTCCAGTGCTTTAGACTTGTACAAAACTCATTAAAAATCTTGCCCTGACCCTCATTTCCTGAACGACACTCAAAGGAGAACCTAATGACCTTGTTTATTAAGTTTGTAAAAGGCATGGAACAGATTGATGGAGGGATTTATTTCTAAGCTACGGCAGTATATCATGAGCATAGTTACTCGATTCAAGCCTAACGAAACTAGTTGGGAGATATGTACACGGAAATGTTTAATAACGATGAGGAGAAAGGTAGAAAAAGGAACCCTAACCGCCGATAGCTCTAGATACTGATCATAAATACCTATCTTATCAACCGGTAATCTATTCATAGTCAGACCGGAGGGAGGAACACAAGGATAAAGGTCGTTGGGAATGGCATACTCTGCGACAAGGTTGTTAACCTCGTCGGTAGTCAAGACGGAAGTATAAACGTGCATATCGAATTTTAGGACGATAACGTCGCCAACAATATGAGATCCGGAAGACATGTAGTGTAGGGAAAAAGGGAAGGTGAAAAGAGCAAACGATAGAAGGACGGAACGCACCTGAAGTAAGAAGACTCCTGAGAAAGATCCTAGAGAGAGAATTTTAGTAAAAATATGAAACTATAAAAAAGGCGAGTGAGGTATTTATAGGAGGGTAAATGGGGTAACTGAAGAGTCTTGATGTGACTAGGGCTAACGTGGCAAAATCTTAGCCATCCAAAAAAGACACCTGGCCACACGTAGCACTGCATAAATATCAAGGCAAAAACTCACTTGTCCCAGGAGACCACGTCCAACAAAGGAAGCGTGAGCACATGGCCAACCTCGAAGACTATGAGGAGCACATATATATGAAGCATATGAATAGATCAAGTATCATGCAATCACCTAACAAGTTGATCACATAATACTGGGGGGACATGATGACGGAGGTACTCGAAAGGATCACCGGAACCCGATAGGTTCACTGGAAGATGCTTCCGAAAGGGTTTCCGGTAAGTCTTTCGAAAGACTTACCGGAACAACACATAGATGACTCACTCTCCTGAATTCACAGGATCGTGTCCCTAGGATCCCATTTGACACCTGACAAGAAGTACTAGGTATAGCTCAGAACTCCATGCACTATAGTACAAGCACAGTGCAAGAATAGTGTTTATATTGTTCCTTCAATATGTATAAATACCTTTCCTTTAAGACACTCTGAGGTATTCAATTTCGACCGATCACAACATTCTTACTTATATTTAAACCATCAAAATACCTCGTTGCTCATTCTTACGTCGGAGCTTGGTCTTGGGACTCCCCCAAGACGAGGCTAACGCGTTTGTTGTATATATTTCAGGAGCTCGGAGGACCCTGACTTATTCGGAATCGAGCTTCCCTCTTGGGTGCGAAGATTTACCTCAACAACAAACAAAAATCATATGTTTCCCTAAACCATCTATTTTCTCCCATTCTTTTGCATTATAATTCAACTTGAATACCTTGACCGATTCTCCAAACTTACCTACGATGACTTGTAATAGGTGTTCATCACATCTTACTTGGAAATATTATGGGAAAGATGCGCAACAACTTGGTGCTTGAGCTACATTGCGCTCCCAACAAGAATCTTCTCTTCATATATCTTTATAAATAACTAGTCCCTCATCAGCGCTCATAAAATAAAGATCTTGGCCATATAATGTTGAAAAATGATATGAACACAAGCCATCACTAGCAATATCCAGAACAACTATACGCCAGGATGGTTCCTCAGCTACAGAATGGATGTAAACAACACTTTTAGTTAATCCAACAACCATACAATTAGGAGAAGTAGGTGGTGCTGAGAAACAATAGATGTATGTAGTATGTATACGTGGAAGCTCGCGGATATCACTTGTGAAAGGATTGTAGAAGACCATTGATCCACTAGGTTTTAGAATCAGCAACCAACCATACCTCGAACACTTTATCTCAAAATATTCACAAATCAATTCTTGAGGTGTTTTTATAAAATACTTGTCACCAAACAAGGGATCGGTAAAAGTGATAATGCCTTTATGTTTGTCAAATACTATCAGCCATGGTGAAAGTAATGAACACTTTTGAAATCTCTTTGATGCTTTTCCATCGTCCCATTGTATCAAATGTGCTGCTAAATGACAAATTCTGCATGTAGAACAAAACTTCAGGTATTCAACCCCAACACAATACTCCATAACCATTTCCAAAACATTAAGTGGAATATTAAGCAGATGTGATTTATCTTTTGTTTTATTAAATTCAACCTCATAATCATCGTTTACTGATCTTACGACTATCTCATCATCCTTGTTCTTTTCTTGTTTTATATGAACATGATCACCTTCTAACCTACACAATATATGATTTTCAATCAATTAACTAAAATTAAAGATGTAGGTTAAATATATGAAAGCAATATAATGTTTGGGTGTAGTAGATCCCAGATCAGGGTGAAGACAATCAATAGCCTAGCTAATTACCAAGATGGTTACCGAATATCACTTGAAGTCATGTAATCACTTTCCAAAGAAGATTATTCGACCCTATGCATGGGTTACATGAATACCTCCTTGAGATAAAACCAAGTGTATGTTCTTGTTCTAGGCACATATCAAGAACCCTGCGTTTCTATGTGTTTATGTTTTCTGTATGTTTTTCCATGCAATTGTGATCCTTATTTATAGGGGATTTACTCAAAACCTAATAATGGAATTAATGAGAGATTAATGGCCAATTAACTCTTCCATAATTATCCTCCATAAATTAGGAATTAGTGATTTCATAACCAAATTAAATATGGTCAATTAATGCAGTCAAATC
>BQNB010098986.1:667-25030 GCA_026074375.1 Tanacetum coccineum
ACTCGTATGGGACGTTACGCCGTAATGCCTCGTCAGCACCAAATCATCGTATTTAATAATTGCTTACTACGTAACTCCTGCGGGACGTTACGCCTTAATATCTTTTAAGCTTTCATAATGCGGTTTTAGTTGTATTTTCCTCATTTTGTCGTTTTTCAGCATCTTTTTCGTTCCAATGCCTCTAATTACTTGAATTCACCAAATAAATAAATTAAGTGCCAAATTCATATAAAAATGATATAAAGTGAGGCCATAAACGCTAGAATTTGATATATATAAGTATTAATAATTTGATGTTATCAAATATCCTCTCACTTGACTTCTACTTGCCCTCCAGTAGAACCCTTTAAATAATTCTCAAAAAGATACATCCCTAGCTTTTTAAGGAAGATATGAATTTAAAAATCACTTACGCTTGAATATTCTAAACCGAGCACCTCACAAAAAGGAAAAACAAATCACACTCATACTCTCACTAATCTATGTGTTTCATTTTTGGTGATCACTCAACTGCTCAGTCATAGCATGTATTCTATCATAAGCTTGAAAAGTACACAAGTCTCCACCAACTAGAATTAGGGTCTAAACAGTCTCAAAGGCAACATGGGTGACATTGCTTTATTGGGTGATAAAGGGTTAGGATAGACATGGGATACACATTTAATGGTTGTTAAGATAAAAACATGAAACAAATAGTCTAAAGAAATATAAGGTTATCATAACTGGCTACTGTCCATCCAAGGTCCAAGAGTCTAAGTTCAAAAACCTGATCTTCAATAATGGGCTACTAGCTCCATTCTTTATAATTGTTGAGATGGCTTGGTGCAATAATGGGCTACAAGCTCCATTTTTTTATAATTATTAATTTGCATCATCTTCTTTAGCACATGGGTGACTTTTTAGTTGCACCCTCTTTTCTTCATTTTCTTTCTTTTTAAACATGCAAATGCTACAGGAGTTTATATCTTTTAATTATTGCCCCTACAACATTTGATATTATGCGCACATCCCCCCACTTGAGATGAACAACGTTGAAAGTGATGATATAGGGGGTCTTTATAGATCATAACTGATTGGTCTTCCACGAATGCATAAATTTTTCGTTCCCATTCCCCCGAACCATGGATTTAAATAGCCAAAAATTTCAACACAAAGAAAATAAAGACTACAGGATAGGCTAAGGCGAAATGGTGTAACGAAACATATAGGGTTTAAACAAGGAATGGTTTAACAAGGTGATCTAGGGGTATCTTGCACTTATATTGAGTGCAACAAAGGGTTTTACACGAGGAGGTCGATAAGTCAGTGTGACAAGCCGATAAACACACACATATAGGCTTTTTGGGTGATTTCTTAAGATGTTGCCTTCTTGAACTGTCTATTCCAACTAACCAATTAGGTCTTGACAAGATGTATATGCCAAGTTCTAAAGTCTACAATACTACCGGCACACTCATATTTTTGGTGGATTTTTGTATAATAGATGAAAATGGAATCATTAGGCTTAACCTCGCCAATTGAAATAAAAGGTTATAGTACGCTCGGCAAAGATTAAATCTAGTTTATTAGGAAAAACATGTCAAAATTTTAAAATTGGCACAATTTTTCAAAGAAAACTAGAAAATCAAAGGCAAATATTAGTCAAGTGATAATTCTACTCCTATCCCCCCACTTGATTTGTACAATGTCCCTATTGTACATTAAGGAAATGAAAATTAAAGATAAGAGTAGAATTAGAATGGAAGACTCCCTTGGATTTGCTCGAAAATATGAAGAGACAGCATGCTCTAAGCCATGCTCCAAGTCTGCTTCTTCGATCAACATCCACCATCTTAAATATCTCCACCATCTACCTGAATAGCATTCAACTAGACCGGTTTGGAATGCTTCCTCGCAGCTTGTTTAGCATCCTAGCACCTCATCCTGTGCATTACCTGTATAACTGCAAGAAAGACTAATACCAAAAGCATAAACTAGGATAGAAAGCACCAAATAGCACAAAATATACAAAACTTTACAAAATAAACCTAACTCACTTTCGTAGGAATCACGGTTGCATTTAGCGTATGCAACAAGCCTTTTAAACCACTTGGTGGCCCAAGTGGACAAGTGAAGTCTCGTGAGGGTTTCCAGAGAACATACCCACAAAGTTCATTTACTTGTACATGGTTTAGAAATGTTTAAAAACTTGATTTTTTTAGATTTTCAGAAAGAGGTTACGGCGTAACCCTGGTGGTTACGCCGTAATTGAGTGGTAATGTTGAAAATTTGAGTTTAGATGTTACGGCGTAACCATGTAAAGATTTACGTCGTAATTGATGTGGTTACAGCGTAACCATAGGTGTTACGCCGTAACTGCTGCTACAACAGCTATATTAACCACATAAATATGGGTCGAGGCGGTCTCGATTTTACCCTACTTGCTGTTGAACCTGCAAAAACAAGTGAGAAACATACAAACCAACTAAAATTCAGAAACTGAAATGATCTAAACTAAATGATAGGTCGGGTTGTCTCCCGAGTAGCACTTTTCTTTTTCACCGAGTCTTTAAGTTAGACTCAAGCCTTCCTCACAGGCTTGCTTGGACATCTCCACACTAGAGATGCGATTAGCAATCCAGTCTTTGTAATCTGTAACCTAGGCAGAATACAAAAGTGATAATATAAAGATCTTTTTGTGATTCTTAATATTATTTCATCTTAGCATTATTGATTTAGTTCCGCATAATCAGATAGTGATCAAATTAGTGTTTCACAATTGTTAGTTTTAGAATTATCTAAAGGAACAAACCCTTTACAAGCTAAAGGTTAAGATCTATTCAGTAAATGATCCAACAAGTGGTATCATAGCTTGTATGGAAACTCTGAATAAGGAGAACTCAATTATAAGATGGCAGAACAAGATATTCCTCCACCCACTATCACATTAATGAAGATCCCTATCATTAGGAAGGGAGAATATGATATTTGGAGCATGAGAATGCGACAATATATATGTCACACAGACCATAAACCTATGGATGGTTATTGTTCAATAGAGATCCAGAAGAAGAGGCCTTAGCACCAATCTAGAGAAACTTTCTTCTTATTAAGCATCACTTGACTATTGTTTGGCATCACTTTATCTTTCATTTGATTAGGGGTGAGCAAAACAGACCGTAGACCGGACCAAACCGAGAAACCGGCCCGAACCGGACCAGACCAAACTTATTTCGGTCCGGTCCTCGGTCGATCCTTTTCTTTATTTTTGGTCCTCTGTTCGGTCGGTCCGGTTCGATCTTACGAAAAAACCGGCAAGTATGCCTTGTTGGACCATACCGAATCGGACCGGACCGAATACCGAACCGGACCGGAGCATTTCGGTCTGGTGTTTTTGCTGAAGTCTTTCGGTCCGATTCGGTTTGATTTTGGTCAGTCCAGTCCAGTTTTTGGACTGTGGGGACCCCTACATTTGATTGCTCTTAAGTCGTGGCCTGCTAACGCTAGTGTTGTGAATTACTCCTATAGAAGTAGACACACGAGGATTAGAATTCTTAAAAGTCTTGGGCAACTATTGTTAGGAATTTTGTATAACAGACTTAATTCTGTTAGTATTGAAGTTAATTCTGCTAGTGTAATAGTTACAACTGGTAGAAGGTTTACCATAGTTAGTACTGGCAGTATTAAATAGTTAATACTGTTTTATGTAATAGTTAAGTCTGCTTACGCAGAAATTAGTTAGAGTTAAAGATATGCATGAGATATCTTAGGAAAAGATATGCATTATCTTTATACGCGTTTTGTAAAGCCCATTAGGGTTTCCTTAGTCTATAAAAGGATCCCTAGGCATAGTTAGTAGATAGAGTTCTACAATAGATCATAGAGATCATATAGCAAATCATAGTTTGTAATCTGTAACTTAGGCAGATTCAAAGTTTAATATAAAAGTGTTTTGATTATATTCTTCTTTACATTGTTGATTAAATTCCGCGTAATCAATAGTGGTTAATCATTGTTTCATCATTGTTACTTTAGATTTATCTAAGGCAACAAACCCTTTACAAGCTAAAGGTTAAGATCCATTAAGCAAAGGGATCCTACAAGTGGTATCAGAGCTTGTGTGGAAACTCTGAATAAGAAGAACTCCATTGTTTGAAGCAGATCTACAATCAAACCTGTAAGATGGCCATCTCCTCTTCAAGCTCATCAAGTTCTTCTGACAATAAGGTACAAAACTGTTCTAAATGTCTTGAATCATTTAAATGTCTTCAAAAGAACTATGATACTGAGAGAGAAAAGCATAACAAAGCCAAGCTAGAAATTAGGGGTTATGAAATAGCCTTAGAGTCTCTAGAAGCTAGGATTTTAGGACATGAAAAGAATGAGCTTGCTTGGGGGGAAAAGTATGAGTTTCAAAATTATGACCTTAAATGTAGAGAGATTAAGATCAACAACCTTAACACAGAATTAGAAAAGGTAGTTAAGGAAAGAGATGAATTGAAACTCAAGATTGAAAAATGGGAAGGGTCATCTAAGAATCTCACCAAAATACTCAATAGTCAGATGAGTGCACATGATAAGAATGGGTTAGGTTTTGGCACACAAATTGATGAGTTGAGTAACAAATCAGAAACTGATAGTGAGAATAGTATGACTGTCTTTGAGGTTAGGTCTAGTGATGAGGAGAGCACACTAGGAAATAGCAGGTTCACTAAAGCAACTGAATATCATGCTGTTTCCCCTCCAATTACAGGGAACCCACTAACTCCCAGAGCTGATATTTCATTTGCTGGATTAGATGAGTATGCTATTAGAAACAAGATCATTGAGTCTAAGACACTTGAAACCACTAAGACTTTAGGTAACACAAATGATAAAAATGCTGAAAAACCTAAGTCTGTAAATGAAAAAGTTGTGTCTAAGACAGGGTTTAATAGGGATGAGGTAATCATTGAGGATTGGACCTCAGATGATGAGGAGGATATGTATCTTGTTAATACCGTTAGTTCTGTTAAGCCTAATGTGACTCAAGCTGATAAAAATGGTCAAACTTCACAAAAACAAGGGATTGGTTTTAAGAAAGTACATAAAATAAAAGCTTGTTTTGTTTGCAAAAGCACTGGCCATTTGATAAAAGAATGTTATTTCTATGACCAAAAGAGTCCTGAACCTAGGGTTAATAATGTGGTCAATACTAGGAAGAGGGAAGTCAAACCAGTATAGGATTATGGAAAAAGGGTAAATCACTAAAACTTTTCAAAAAATTAGAAATACCCTCATGTAAAAAGAACCTTTAACCCATCAGCAGTACTAACCAGAGCAGGTTTAGTTAATACTGTTAAATCAAATGTTAGTACTGCTAGGTCTATTAGTACTGTTAGGCCTGTTAGTACTGCTAGGCCATTGGCCTCAAAAATAGCACAATCTGATAGTGTTATTAGACCAAAACACCCAAGATTGGACATTGTAAGACCAAAAGCCTTAAACACACCAATCAAGAGGTCTTACTTCTCCCAACCAGTTTATAGACCCAAAGACTTAAAACCTGATGTGAAAACTTTTGGGGTTAAAAACATGACTACTGTTGGGACAAGGGCAGTAGTTAGTAAGGGTAAGGTGGAAAATGTCCTTAAGAAGGATAAATGGGTATGGAGGCCAAAGATGAATTACCAGGATCATGTGTACAAATATAATGGCTCTTACATGCTCAAGAAGTTTGAGTATGTAGACCCAAAAGGGATTTCCAAGTCAGTATTGACTTGGATCCCTAAGAGATACTAATTCTCTTACCTTTTGTGCAGGGCAATCCAGAGATCTTGTTACAGGATCATGCAGTGGTGGATAGTGGTTGCTCTAGCCATATGACTGGCAACAAAGCTTATCTTTCAGACTATGAAGATTTAAATGGAGGCTTTGTGGCTTTTGGAAGTGATCCCAAAGGAGGTAAAATAACGGGTAAAGGTAAAATCAAAACTGCTAATTTAGACTTTGATGATGTTTACTTTGTAGATGAACTTAAGTTTAATCTTTTCTCTGTCTCACAAATGTGTGACAAGAAAAATAGTGTCCTTTTTACTGAGTCTGAATGCCTTATCTTGTCTCCTAGCTTTAAGCTTCTTGATGAAAGTCAAGTTGTTCTTAGAGCTCCTAGAAAAGATGGTGTGTACAGCTTGGATTTAAAGAACATTGTTCCTTCTGGAGGTATAACTTGTTTATATGCAAATGCAACAGCAGATGAGTCTAAATTATGGCACAGGAGATTAGGTCATGTAAATTTCAAAAATATAAATAAACTTGTTAAAGGTCACCTAGTTAGAGGTTTACCTTCAAAAGTTTTTGTGAATGACCACACTTGTGTTGCCTGCAAGAAGGGTAAGCAACATAAGGCCTCCTGTAAGGCCAAGTTAGATAGAATCATCAGAAAGCCCCTAGAATTACTTCATATGGACTTATTTGGACCTGTCTCTATAGAAAGCATCAACAAGAAAAGGTACTGCTTGGTTGTGACTGATGATTTCAGCAGATTTAGTTGGGTATTTTTCTTAGCTACCAAGGATGAAACATCTGAAATCCTTTGTAATCTTATCATAGGCTTAGAAAAACAATTGAATCATAATGTTAAAATCATTAGATGTGATAATGGGACAGAGTTTAAGAACTATGCTATGAATGAATTCTGTGCTAAGAAAGGAATCAAAAGGGAGTTTAGTATAGCTAGAACTCCACAGCAGAATGGTGTTGCAGAAAGGAAAAACAGGACCCTAATTGAGTTTTTTTTTTTTTTTTTTTTTTTTTTTACTACTATTTTTTTTTTTTTTTTTTTTTTTTTTTTTTTTTTTTTTTCTTTTTTTTTTTTTTTTTTTTTTTTTTTTTTTTTTTTTTTTTTTTTTTTTTTTTTTAATTGAGGCAGCTAGAACTATGTTAGCAGACTCACTTTTACCTATCCCATTTTGGGCAGAGGCAGTTAATACTGCTTGCTATGTACTGAATAGGGTATTAGTGACCAAACCTCAAAATAAGACACCTTATGAACTATTAATAGGTAAATCACCTAGTATTAGTTTTATGAGACCTTTTGGGTGCCCCTTGACTATTTTGAACACCTTAGATTCCTTGGGCAAATTTGATGGAAAATCTGATGAAGGTTATTTGCTTGGATACTCTACCTCTAGTAAAGCCTTTAGAGTATACAACAAAAGGACCAAAAGGGTAGAAGAGAATCTGCACATCAATTTTCTTGAAGATCAACCAAATGTGGCAGGAACTGGTCCTAATTGGATGTTTGATCTTGATTTTCTCACCAATTTAATGAATTATATTCCTGTTAGTGTAGAAAATCAGGTTAATGTAGATGCAGGTACACAAGATTCTTATGTTGCAGGTTCATCAGGAAAAGATAAAGGACCTACTCAGGAATACATACTGCTTCCACTACAACCTCATAGGACAAGGATTCCAGTAAAGGATGTTGTTCAGGATGCACAAGAAAAACCTTCTGAAAATGCTTCTCCAGACAAGGATATACAAGATTCAGAAGATGTTATTGATAAGGAAGGACAACATCAGATGCCAGAAGATGAACAAGTCTTGCAAGATGAACTTGAGATGATGGTTACTCAAGAATTGGTTGCTAAAGCTATGGATGATGTTTCAAGACAAGCCTTTGAAGAAGAAAAGAGGAGAATTGCATCTCAAAAGAAGGCAGCTCAAGCTATAAGTACTAACCAACTTAGTACTGATAGGCCATCTGTTAGTACTGATAGGCCATCTGTTAGTACTGATAGGCCTAACACACCCATTTTGTTGTGCTGTACTCCTACAGGTTGCAAAATGTTGGTGCAATCTCATTTGTTATCTTGGAGGTTAAAATACCTATGATGAATATACTCTCCCTGATGCTAATTTACACATTGATCCAAATATCCTTTGATTTGGAAGATGCTGTCTGATACTCTCCAAAATGATGGGGATTTATTCAATGGAGCTTATGATCTTGATGAGTTGTGGTGTAGTGGCTGATTTCAACAACCATGGATAACACCATTGCTGTCAGTCCTATTCCCACACTCAGAATTCATAAGGATCATCCAAAAGGACAAATTCTAGGAGATCCTACATTAGCAGTTTAAACAAGAGGGAAGATTTAAAAGGATTTTTTAGCACAACAAGCCTTAGTAAGTTACATTCACAAATAGAAAAGAACAAATCACAAGGATCATCAGAACTGTTTGTTTGCATGTTTTCCCTCTCAAAGAAGAACCCAAGTCTATATCATAAGCCTTACAAGATGAAAGTGGGTTGACAGCAATGCAAGAGGGGAATGATTCATTCTAACTACAGAGGTTTGGGTACTTGTTGATTTGCCATATGGGAAAAAGGTAATTGGCACAAAGTGGGTCTTTAGGAATAAGAGGGATGAGAGAAGTATTGTTATGAAAAACAAAGCACGGCTTGTAGCACAAGGGTTTAGACAGGAGGAAGGTATTGGTTATGATGAGGTTTTTGCACCTGTTGCTAGAATTGAGGCAATTAGGTTATTTTTATCCTTTGCATCATACATGGGATTTACTGTCTACCAAATCAATGTTAAAAGTGCATTTCTCTATGGCACAATTAAAGAAGAGGTGTATGTTCATCAAAATCCAGGCTTTGTTGATCTTGCTCATCCAAACAAAGTCTATAAAGTAATCAAAGCTCTTTATGGTCTACATCAAGCTCCTAAAGCTTGGTATGAGACACTTTCTTCTTTTCTGATGGAAAATGGTTTCAGAAGAGGTACCATAGACAAAACACTGCTTATCAAGAAGAAAAAGAGTGACATTATGTTAGTCCAAGTGTATGTGGATGACATTATTGTTGGCTCTACTAAGAAGTCTATGTGTACAGAGTTTGAAGAATGTATGCACAAAAGATTCCAGATGAGTTCGATGGGTGAACTCACCTTCTTTTTAGGACTTCAAGTGAAGCAACAACCTGGTGGAATCTTTATTAGTCAGGATAAGTATGTAGCTAACATCTTAAAGAAGTTTGATTTTTATCCATCATAATAGCTACTACTCATATTGAGTCTAATAAGCCTCTAGTCAAGGATGAAGATGGTGTAGATGTAGATGTACATGTCTACAGGTCTATGATTGGCCTCTCTATGTATTTGACTGCATCAAGGGGCAGGACATCATGTTTGCTGTTTGTGCATGTGCTAGATTTACAAAGTCAATCCAAATGTTCACACTTACATGCATAAAAAGGATTTTAGGTACCATTCTTTTTTTTTTTTCTTTTTTTTTTTTTCTTAAACATCAACCCAAATTAGGTTTATGGTATCCTAGGGATTCACCTTTTGAACTTGAAGCTTACTCAGATAGTGATTATGGAGGAGCCAGCCTTGACAGAAAATAAACAACAAGTGGATGTTAATTTCTTGGAAGAAGATTAATATCTTGGCAATGCAAGAAGCAAACTATTGTGGCAAATTCTACTACTAAGGCAGAATATGTTGCAGCTGCTAATTGTTGTGGGCAGGTATTATGGATACAGAATCAGATGATGGATTATTGGATTTCAATTTCATGATCACCAAATTCCATATTAATATGAAGTGCACATGATAGAGTGTTATCATGAAGAATCCTGTTGCTCATTCAAGGACCAAGCATATTGAGATTCGATTCCATTTTATAAGAGATTGTTATGAGAAGAGACTAATAGAGGTTATCAAGATTCACACTGATCATAATGTTGCAGACCTTCTCACCAAAGGATTTGATGTCACCAGGTTTAACTTCTTAGTGGTGAGCATTGGAATGTTAAATCTGTAGCTACATTTGAGGGGAGGTTAAAATTGTAAAGTTTGTAAAGTGTAGTAAGTACTTCTAGTTAAAATTAATACTGTTAGGGTATTAATTCTGGTAGTTAGGAAATAGTTAGTTCTAGTCAATGATATATATTGTAGCATTTTTCTTGTTTTGACTAACTATTTCAGGATAAGCATGGATTGGAGGATGGATAGAAGCTGTGCTGCAAATTCTACTCATATATGGTCTGTAAGTACTAAGTACTAGAGTTAATTCTGGTAGTCTATAAGTTAATTCTGGTAGACTATATTAGTACTGGTAGGCTAATGTTAAGTCTGGTAGATGACCGTTGGTGCTGGTGAGGGAAAATTGATTTTTCTTATTTAAATATTACCGTTAGAGATTTTTATGGCGCATACTTCTAAGATAGGTTTTCTATTTGGATAATTACTGCACTTTATTCTATAAAATATCTTTCTTTGCTCTAAAGAAACTTCTTTTACAGTCGGTCCAATAAGAAACCTTGTTATTCATCGATAAAAACTCAATTCTCTCTCTCTACCAGTACTTAGTCATTCACTCGTATCAAACCCAGCACTAGAATTTGAATTCTTACGACTTTTGTTCAACAACGTGTTCATATGGCCAATCTAAAGTACTCAGACAAGCATAATATGGTAGCTTTCCTGAAGAAACCAAATGAAAGTGTTGGTTTCACTGAGGTAGTGGATTTTCTTAAAGGTACATCTCTCAGGTATGCCTTAACTCATAATCCTACTATCTATGACTCCCTAGTCAAACAGTTCTGGAAAACTGCCACAGTCAGAACACTTGCTAATGGGACTCAACAATTAGTAGCATCTATAGACTCTAAAGAATATACTATTACTGAGGCATCTGTCAGAAGTAAACTTCAATTGGCAGATGCACAGAATAATAATTTATCTAATGCTGAAATATATGCTGGATTAGCCACATTAGGGTATGTTACTAAGGGTAAATTAACTTTTTAGAAATACTATTACTGAGGCATCTGTCAGAAGTAAACTTCAATTGGCAGATGCAACAGGAATACATAATTTATCTGATGCTGAAATATATGCTGGATTAGCCACATTGGGGTATGTTACTGAGGGTAAATTAACTTTTTGGAAAAAGAATTTTACACCCCAATGGAAATTTCTAATCCATCATATTTTACACTGCTTAAGCCCTAAGTCTGGTGGATGGGATCAATTTGGTAGTACTGTTGCTACTGCATTAATCTGTCTATCTAGTAATAGGGTTTATAATTTTTCTAAAATGATTTTTGATGGAATGGTTCATAACTTGGAGAGTAATACAAAATTTTTAATGTATCCAAGATTTTTACAAATTATTTTGGACATTAATACTGAATCTAAAGGAAAGTATTTAGCCCCAACTTTGACCAAAAAGCTTTTTGCAAACATGAAAAGGGGTTATGCAGGGGATTTTGTACCATTGCTGCCTGCTATGTTGGCAGGTGCAGCTATGGATCAAGATGAAGGATCAACACAACCAGCTGAACCCCATCCTACACCTGTTGATCCACTACCATCCACATCCCTACCACCTATTCCATCACCACCTCCTCAATCCCCACCTCATCAATCACCACCTCATTAACCACATCAATCACCACCTCACTCACCATTTCAATCACCACCTTACTCACCACCTCATTCACCACCTTACTCACCACCTCACTCGCCACTTCAATCACCACCTTACTCACCACCGCATTCCTTACCACCTAGGTCATATGAAACACCTCTCCTTGAAGGTAACACATCAGGAAGTGCTGAGGCCAGTATACAACTCAAGGAATTGATGGTACTTGTACCTAACTTGGTAAACAGGGTTACTAGTTTGGAGAAAGAGTTGAAGGAAACCAAACAAACTCTAGGGAATGTTGTGGTTAAATTGGTAAAGAAGGTGAAATATCTAGAAACAGCTTTGAAAATGAAATCCAAGAAGGTGCTTATGTCTGAATCAGAGAGTGAAGAACTAGATGATCAGAGGAGGATAATTTAGGATATTGATGATGATCCTCTAGTATCTTTGGTTAGAGAATCCATGAAAGAGAAGTCAACAAAATTTGTTACTCCTACAAAAGCTTTAGGGGAGGCTCAAGAAGAAGAAGAAATCAGTCCTACAATCTTAGAGGCAGCTAAAACTTTGTCAAAAGTTGCTTCTCAAAGTGTTAGCAAAGCAAAGTCGACTGATAAGGGTAAGAGATACAGAAGGAGAGCAAGGTCTATGGCTAAAAAGATTAATACTGGATTGTATGCTGAGGATGAGATTAATACTGGCAGAGTTGAGATTAATTATGGTATTGAAGATGTTAATACTGGTAGTACTAAAGTTGATACTGGTAGAACATCAATTAGTACTTCTAATATAATTCATTCTCCTAAAAAGGGTCAAAAAGAAGGAAAAGCTCAGATGGTTGAAGAGGATATCCAAGCTACTCATAAGACTAAAGAACAAATAAGACAAGAAGAAGCTAGATTGAAAGAGGCTATAAAATTGCAAGCTCAAATGGATGAAGAAGTTTCAAAATAGATTCATTTAGATAAGATGTATCCAAAAAGAGTGCAGGAGGAACAAGGAATTGTCAAAGCAAAAAACGAAAAAGAAAGGCGCTGGAAGTTTAAAAAGCGCCACAATTTTTATACTGAAGAAGATTGGGTTACTTAGGGAAGAACTGGAAGCTATTAAAGAGGTAGTCAAGACGTCTTCAGGGATGAAAGATAAGCAATGATGATTTGCAAAAAGAATGGTGGAAATGACTAAGATGAGAAGAAAGAAGTTTCTATGCTGAACAAAAAGCTAAAGCAAAAAGGAGTAAGCCAATGACACAAGCACAACAAAGAGAGTATATGCACCTTTATCAAGAATCAGAGTTCATGGAAACTGTCTCAATTGAAGAGCTTTCTTTTGAAGAGTTGAAGACTAAATTTGAAAACTGATGAAGAGTATTGAATGTTTTGTGCCTATGGAAACTAAAGCAAGAGTGAAAAGACATAGATTATAGCTAGAACAAGAAACTTCAAAGAAACAGAAGATTGACATTGAGGATGCTTCAATCACAAAGGGGAAAAATGAAGTGTAAGGAAGTGCCTGAAGAAGCTGAAGGCCAGTTAAGGAAAAACAGGAATGGAAGGAAGAAAAGGCAAGAAAGGGAATAAATATTGACAAGACTGCACAAGATGAGTTCATAGGAAAGAGAAGCATTTGTGAAAGATAAAGTCAAAGATGCTTCATCAAAATCAGATATTGGAGAAGATGTTATTCCAACTGCTACAAAACCTCCTACTATTGTTAATTGGAAGATCATTTCTCAATCAAGTCAAAAGGCTGCTTATCAAATCATAAGAAAAGATGGTTCTGATAAAGATTATATGAGTTTTGGAGCTATACTTAAAGATTTTTCAAGAGATGAGCTTGTAGAGTTGTACAGATTGGTGATAAAGAAGTATGGAGCAAATACACTAGAAGAGATGTATGACAGAGTACTTTGGGGTGATCTCAAGACCATGTTTGATCCACCTCTTAGTGATGATGCAATCTGGAGTTTGCCACTTCAACAGAAGATAATTAATTGGAGGTACTATCCTACTTGTGTTGTACACTGCCTAACATTGGATGCATCTACTATATATATGTTAGCAGATAGAAAATATCCTTTGTCAAAAGATGCTTGCCAAGGTGATGCTAGAGATGAAGCTTCATAGATGGAACAATGGATGAAGTTTTGTTATAAACTCTTGAGATGATTGGAAGCAGCATGGTATAAGAAGTGATAATCTATAAGTAGCAGTGTAGCATATTTTTGGAAACTATGGGCTATAATGGAAGTGAGAAGGGTTTGGGTGTTGGCTAACCACCACACAACAAATGGTCATCAGTTCACCATGCTTAATAGGCATAAGAACTGGCTAGTCCAAAGTAAACGGATTTGGTAAAGACTTCTCAAATCCGTTGATGATTAAAAAACTATATGGTAATCAATGCACCATAGTACTGCACTAAAGTATTGGCTACTCAGAGAAAAAGACTACTGGTCAAAGAGATCTCAAATCGTTGGGTAGCTGATGTTTGCCTAAAAAACTATAAGGTTATCAAAGCACCTTGTTATTGCAATGAACCGCATGGACTAGTCCATAGCAACAGGCTCATGGTAAAGACATATCAAATCTATTGATGGCTGGTAGTTTGCCAAAAACTACAAAGCCAACTTAGTTGGATGTTGCTGTGTAGCTGTGATGAAGAGAAGACAAAGACTAAAAGACAAAAGAAGCTAAGGACTTAAAGAAATGCTTGGATACAAATTCTCAAAAGCCCAAAATGAAGACAACTGAAGAAACTTGAAGTTCACAAGTGAAGTTCAAGTTTAGGGGAGGATTGTTAGGAATTTTGTATAACAGACTTAATTCTATTAGTGTATTGTAGTTAGTTCTGCTAGTTACATAGTTAGTACTGGTAGAAGGATTATCGTAGTTAGTACTGGTAGTGTTAAATAGTTAATACTGCTTATGTAATAGTTAAGTTTTGTTAGACAGAAACTTTGTTAGAATTAAGATTGCACTGAGATATCTTAGGAATGATATGCATTTAATTTTATACGCATTTTGTAAAGCCCATTAGGGTTTCTAGTCTATTAAATGTACACACCTAGGCATAGTTAGTAGATATCGTCTACAACAAGATCTTAGAAGTTCAAATAGTAACAATAGTTTGTAATCTATTACTAGGCAGATTCAAAGTTTAATATAAGGTTTCTTTTGTGATATTCAATATTGTTCTTCTTAGCATTATTGATTAAATTCCGCATAATCAATAGTGTTTACTCAGTGTTTCATTATTGTTGCTTTAGAATTATCTAAAGGAGCAAACTCTTTGCAAGCTAAAGGTTAAGATCTATTCAGTAAATCGATCAACTGTATTATTCTTCTGGAATCACCTTCTTCGTCTATGTGAGTTGGTTTCGTAGACCATAAGGGGTTTTTATTGGCTTAGAGTCTTCTAGTCTGATTTTTAAGCATTTCCTTTATAATTTTGATTGATTAAAAAATATTCCATCATTGTTTTTTGTTTTTTTTTTTTTAATTTGTAATCCTAAGAAGAAATTTAGTTCCTCCATCATACTCATTTCAAACTCATCATGCATGATCTTGGCAAATTCATCACACATTTCTTGACAAGTTGATCCGAATATAATGTCATCTACATATAATTGGACAATAATGAGATTGGAGTCTTTATTTTTAGTGAAGAGTGTGTTATCTACCATTCCCATGGAGTAATTGTGTTTAATAAGAAAGGCTTTTAATTGATCGTACCAAGCTTTTAGAGCTATGTTTTTAGACCATAAAGAGCTTTCTTAAGTTTATAGACATAATTAGGTTTTGCGAAGTCAATGAATCCTGGAGATTGTGCCACATAAACCTCCTCATTGATAAAATCGTTAAGGAATGCACTCTTTACATCCATTTTGTATAACTTAAAGTCTAATGCGTAAGCATAAGCTAACAGTATTCTTATGGATTCTAGTCTAGCTACGGGTGCATATGTTTCATTATAATCAATTCCTTCTTGTTGATTATATCCTTGGGCGACTAACCTAGCCTTGTTTCTAAGTTTACGACTTCATTTTCTTCGAGTTTTTTCTATATACCATTTTGTTCATAATAGATGGTCATAATCCATGGGATTTGGGACTAGTTCCCTCAACTTCATTTGTCTTAAAATTGGTTTAGTTCCTCTTGCCTGGCCATCACTAATTTCATCTTTGAATGCTTCATTATATTTTAGCGTTTTATTGTTGAAATTAAAAGGCAAAAGAAATTGCTTTTGTCTTAAGCTTGCGAGCCTAAGAGTTCTTTGATTAGATCTACCCTAAATAACAGTTTCTCTAAAGGATAGTTTTAGATCCTTTAATATTTACAATTTGATCATTTTCTAATGAGATGTCTTCAAGATCATTGCTATGGGTTTGTTTTTACTAAACCTCAATAGCTTCTTCTTCGACTAGCTCTCATCTTCTCAATGGTTGATGTTATTCTCCTCCCCCCGAGGGCGGGGAGTTTCATCAAAAGTTACTACACACTCTTCCCATCATCTGTTACATTGTTTGTTTGTTAAGTAATTATGTTAAGCTTTATAGTTTGCGAATATTAGGAAAAACACCTTCGTTATTGTGTGTAGGGTCAACTTTGTTGAGGTACTCCTTTGTATTAATAAACAAATCAAATACAATAGACTACTTAACAATAAATATAAATTAAAACAATAAAACCATTAATTCTATTAACAAAATAAATACAAAATTCCCAAAAACCATAAATTAATCATAAACTACCCTAACCCACAAAAAACCTTCAATAAATAACAAACCATTATAATCAAACAATAATATATCTAAAAACCAAACACACAACCCAAAATCAATATTATATCTTCTCTTCACAAAATATAATGACTAACACACCATAGAGTATATATACCAACCCTCTCCCCTAACACCCCCACTCCCAACAAAACCCAACTCCATCCCTAACACCAATCCCCTACATATATAGATATGAGATATATAGATATATAATAGATAGGTGAATAAAAAAACCCCCAAACCAACCACCAACAAAACCCACCACCCCCCCCCACCACCCACTATATTATATATTATATATAATATAATATCTATATATAATATCTATATATAACACACACCCACCCATACAACCCCCCCCCCCCCCCCCCCCCCCCCCTACACACATTATACCCCCCCCCTCCACCCACCCATATTTTTTTTTCCCCCCCCCCCCCCCCCCCCCCCCCCCCCCCCCCCCCCCCCCCCCTTTTATTTTCCCCTTACCCTACTGAGATATCCCATTAATCACAATAGTTTCCGAATTGTACTTCATTATCAAATTCCCGACCATGATCCGTTTTAATTGATACAATGGAACATCCTAATTTGTTTTGGATCATTTTGCTAAATACTTTGAATTTTTTGAAGGCCTCGGTTTTATTTGCTAAAAATCTAGTCAATTTGATTCGCAGATAGGTTACATCTAGATTACTAAGGTATAACTATTTCCTCTTAGCTTCGTATGGGCTGGAAGGGCCAACAACAAATCCGTGTGAAGTAGTATAGGCATCTAGTTGTTGAACTATATTTTTTGCCTTGGATTTGTATGAGTTGTTTTCTAATTTTGCAAGCATCACAAAAATGTCAGTCATATTTTAGTTTAGGTAGGTTTCTAACTAATTCTTTAGATGCTAATGATTGAATTAATTTCATATTAGCATGACCTAATCTCCTATGCCATAGTGTGAAGTTTTCGTCCAATGTTGCAAAGGCATATTTTTGTCTATTTCCTACGTTTCATTAAATATATTCCTCTTTCCTAAATTCCTTTCTATAATCTTTTTCGTCTTTGATATTTGCTATCGTGTTCGGTAAATATTACTTTGCATTTGTTATCACATATTTGACCTACACTAAGAAAGTTATATGTGAAGTTATCTACGTGCTCAACATTTTCAATTATTAGGGAGTCTTGGGAAATTGTACCTTTGCCTATGATTTTTACCGCGGCAAGTTGCCTCCTTAAGATTCGTTTCATCGTTGTGATGCTTTGTATGAATAAGAACAAACTTTGATTACCGGTCAATGTGTTTTAGTATCCACTATCTTTAATCCACTATAGGTTCCAAGTTTACTCCTAAGCATATTTCACTCGGGCGTTTGACGCTACAAGGCAAGTTTCTCTTTAGTCCTTTCATACTTTATATTCTCATTTACCGCTCCATGCTCCTCTAATAAATGCTCTTTGATATTTTGTTGTTAATTTTTGGCGGCTTTGAACATTCTTCAATGAGGAGATTGGGATCACCAAATCTAAAAATTTTCTTTTACTTTACCATAACCATCATTTCTACTTCTTTGGAATGTTTTTCTATCGCCTCGTGGTTGTCTTACAAATCTTCCTCGTCTCTTGAAGAATTTCTTGAATTCTTTTACGGCCATAGCATACTCTTCATCTTCACTATCGGAGCTTGGGTTATCTTCATCACTTACTTCCTTTTTCACCTTTAATGCAAGAGATCTACTTTGTTCTTTCTTGCCTTTGACTGTTTCGAAATCTTTCTTTATTACTTCTTCATAAACTTTCAAGTTTCCAATAAGTTCGTCAAGCGGTAAGGTTGTTAGATTCTTTGATTCTTCAATCTCCGTGATTTTCGCACGCCATTTTGGATGTAATGCCCTAAGAAACTTCCTAACATAATTCTTGCTAGAAAAACCTTCATCAAGTGCTTTTAGACTAGTAATAATAATGTTAAATTTAGCAAAGGCATTATCTATTGATTCATCTTCCGGAATCGTGAATTATCTCATAATTGATTGATAAGAAGATCTATTTTGTTAGCTTTGACTTGATTATTACCTTGATGAGTGATTAATAAAGTATCCCAAATTTCTTTTGCGGTTTGACACATAAAAATTCTTTCGTATTCTTTACGTGGCAAAGCATTATAAATTACCATTTTAGCTTCATTATTTTTTGCAAGTTTCTTTTTAAGATCATCATTTTGTTTATGAAAAGGTACAACTTCATCCTTTTTAGTTTCGGGATTATTTTGAATAGGAGGAAAATCACCATCGGTAATAACATGCCAAAGGTCTAGATCTTTTGATTTCACATAAGTTTCGAATCTATTTTTCTAATAAATAAATCCATCACTTTCAAATAGTGGTGGTCTTTGCATAGATTGCCCTTCTAAATATTTTTCCGATTCCATAGATCGATTCAAGTTTTAAAATACAATTTATTTTAAAAATCTTATTTAGCGTGGCTCTGATACCAATTGTGGAAAACTAGAAGGGGGTTGAATAGTTTACCGCTTTTTAACTTAAGGTTTTAAAGTGTTTGTAAAAATTCTAGATTCGAATTTATGTGAATTCAATACTTGCACAATATGAACGATATGCTTATCTACACAATTGATATGATAGTATGTAGATAATGTTAAGGTGGGCAAAAATAATGTAAGACAAGAGATAAGAGTAAGAACAATCAAACCACAACGCGAGGATTTATAGTGGTTCGGTAACGAAGCACCTCTTCGCCCTACTCCACTCCCCGAGCACCTAACTCGAGAGTTTTCTTCACTATGTCAACAAGCTCCCTTATGGCGGAGAAAACCGTACACAACATTGCTTACACCGATTTACGACACAAAGCTAAATGTCGAGTTCTAATCTTAGCTAGAACCAATCTATCACAACACAACTTCACGACTTGTTCACTCCTTCACAACTTCTTCACAACATCACACCTTATTCCCAATTTCACAACTTTACACCTTCTTCACAACTTCCAGACTTCACTTCACCACACTACTTATATCACAACTATCTAACACTACTTGATAAGATCACAACGATCTAACTATACTTACAAAGATTGGCAAGATCTAACTACTACACACAAATACAAGATATACAAATGACTTACAAGTATGTGATATGAATGCAACAAGATTACTATGCACACTAAGGTATAATACTTCTTCACTTGATGATGAAAGTATTTTTCTCTTGCACTTGAGGAATTAAGCTTGGATCACTTGGAAACAAAGCTTTATGATTAAATGATCAAAGGATTTTTGAAAGGATATGTGGGCTGTTTTGAGCAGAAAGAATGAGTGCAAAAGGTGAGAAAATAGTGGGGAAAAGTCTAGTATTTATAGGACAAACTGGAGGAGCGTCAGTCTATGGGCGGTCCCCTTAAATAGGGGGCGGTCCCCTTAAAATTAAGGGGGCCACCTGTGTATTTAAGGGGGCCGCCCTAGGCTAGAGGCTCCCTAGTTTGTCTTTTGTATAGGGGAATTTTCTGAATTTCAAAATGTTTATTTTGAATAAAACTTTTCTTTTAATCGTAGAAAATGTTTTGTAATGTTTATAAAAATGTCTACAACAAATTATGAGGTTGAATAAAAATTTTCTTTGATCATAAAATGCATTAAGCATTTATTTATTCATACCTTGAAGTGATATAAATTTCGAAATGAAAATTTACTACTAATTACTTGTTTACGTTTAATTTTACATTGAACGTTTTTATATTTTGTGATTATCAAAACGTAAGGATGTGAAAAATATTAATAATGTTTTTAGGCATTATTTCTATCAACAAGCTAGGTTGTCATCTGTGTCAACTTTTGCGCGAAAATGTCTTGCACCTTTAGTGACTCCATGATCTTTGCCTATTGCTATGGCTCTAGTATTATCACAATACATAGTTATGGGTTCTTCAATTGTGGGAACAACACCAAGCCCAGAAATGAATTTGCGAATCCATACAGCCTGTTTTGATAAGTCAAAATTTGCGATATACTCAGCATCTGTAGATGAAGTTGCAAAAATACTTTACTTTGTACTTTTCTAGTCAACAGCACCTCCATTTAAAATGAATACATATACAGTCTGAGACTTCAAGTCATCAGAATCCGTCAGATATCCAACATCAGTGTAGCAAGAAACCCTGAGCTCTCGTTTCATATCACATCCGTAAACCAGAAACGTATCCTTAAAATTTCGCAGATACTTAAGAATATTTTTAACAGTAGTCCAGTGGAGTTCACCTGGATTCTGTTGAAATCGGCTTGTCATGTTCTGAGTGAACGCAATATCAGGACGAGTACATCTCACGACGTACATGATTGATCCAACAACCGAAGCGTATGGATCATTATTCATGCGATGTTTCTCAGCTGGTGTCGAGGCACCATCTAACGTACTTAATTTTAGCTTTTCTTGCATTGGGATAGTTCCACGCTTGGAATTTCCCATGAAATATCAGTTCAAGATTTTCTTAATGTAAGCACTTTGACATAAACCAATTAACCATCTTGATCTATCTCTGTAGATCTTGATTCTAAGAATATATGCAGCTTCTCCTAAATCTTTCATAGCAAAACATCTTCCAAGAATATGTCATCAAACTACAAGATTAAGAAAGTGACATAACTCCCACTAGCTTTCTGATATACACATGGCTCATCTTGATTTTGAGTGAAACCGAATTTCTTGATCACATCATCAAAACATTTATTTCATATAGACTTGCATACTCGGTTAGGATATTTTGGATTAAGAAAACCTTCAGGTTGCATCATATAGACTTTTTCGGAAAGATGTCCATTGAGGAAGGCGGTTTTGACATCCATTTGCCAAATCTCATAGTCATAGTACGTGGCTATGGCAATAAGAGTCCTTATAGCTCTTATGTCTGCAACAGGAGAAAATGTCTCTTCATAATCAACCCTGTATGTTTGAGTAAAGCCCTTTGCTACAAGACGAGCTTTAAAGGTGTGTACAGCACCATCCATGTTAGTCTTCTTTTTAAAGAGCCATTTTCCACCAACGGTTTTACCGTTAGGAGGAAGATCAACTATGTCCCAGACCTCATTGTCTTTCATGGATTTCATTTCCACATTCATAGCAGCTAGCCATTTTTTGGATTCAGGATCTAATAATGCAGCTTTATAGTTAGCGGGTTCACCAAGATCCCCCAATTCATGCTCCTCAGCATCGACGTATAAACACATGCGATCTGGGGCATGGTCCTAATGGACTTTCGAATGGGATTGATATTACTTTGAGGTTCATCAATTTATTTATCATCCTCTTCATGATTTAAGCTAGTGTCTAAAGAAGGATTTATATCTTCTTCTTGAATAATTTCGAGATCTTCTAGACTCCCACTTGCTTCTTGATCTATAAGATTACTCTTAAAGAACTCAGCATTCTATGAAACAAATACTTTGTTCTCAGGTGGGTAGTAGAAAGAATATACCATCGTTTCCTTTTTGTATCCTACGAAGATACACTTAATAGATATGGGTTCATTTAGTAGTTTTGGTAAGTGTATCACGCTTAACAAGTGCCTCACAACCCTAAACTTTTATGTAAGACAACTTAGGGGCTTGCCCTGAGCCATATTTCATACGGTGTCTTTTCAACCTTCTTAGTTGGAACCATGTTGAGAATGCTTGTAGTAGACTTAAGGGCATAATCCCAAAAGGACTTTGGAAGAGTTGTTTGACTCATCATGGATCGAACCATGTCTAGCAGTGTTCGATTCCTCCTCTCAGACACTCTATTATGTTGGGTGTGTAGGGAGGAGTGCAATGAGGAATAATCTCAAGCTCCTTAAGAGGATCCAAAAACTCTTGACTCATATATTCACCTCTACGATCAGCACCTAGTGACTTAATGGTCTTCCCAAGTTGGTTTTCTACTTCCTTTTGAAACAATTTAAATGTCTCAAACACTTTATGTTTTTGTTTCAGTAAGTAAACATAACCATAAACCTTACCGACTAAGTCATCAGTAAAGGGACAAAGGGTGCGGCATCCGTGGTATTGACACGGTTCTGAATGGCCCACATACATCGGTGTGTATTAGTCCAAGTAGATCTTTAGCCCTTTCCACTTGATGTGAATAGGGTTTTGTTGGGAATAAATCTTCACAAGAGGTTAATACTGCTCTACTTATAACTAACAGTATAACAACATGTTGGGAATTAAATGTCTACACACTTACTCCTGCCAAGCCAATACTTAATACTGCTCAAGATATAACTAACAATACTAACTAGTTAGTACTGCAAGTACTAAACTTAATACTGCTGGAGGATTTTGTACTGCTGCATGAAGATTACAATTGTTGAAGAGATAAAAGTATGTTTTGTGATATGTATGGACTGATTCAATGTATATCTTATATAATTAAAAGATATGATTGATATCTTATAGAAGTTTAGAAGATTTGTAGTTATCTTATAAATGACTCATTGGTGTATAAAAGGAGATCCTAGGTTATGGTTGTAAAGACATCATGATAGACACATTCATAGCTTCAAGGTTGTAAACCCTAGTACTAGACAGAGTACTCGTATTATTCATCATAATAATATTGAAGCTTTTTGGTTATATTCAAGGTTGAAAACCCTACTATTACATTGATATTCTTCTAAGTACTAAAGAGTAGATTCCACATACTCTTAGTATCAACAAAGTTTCTAGCATAGTTGTCTTGAATCTATTCAATACAACTAACCCTTTTACAAAAATTGCAACATCTAGTTGGGATCAACAAGTGGTATCAGAGCCTTGTGTTCTGAAACTTTGATCTAGAAGTTATGGAATTTGAATCTGCACAGAGTAATACTACTGCTAAGCTACCCACACTCAAACTAGGTGAGTATAAGATGTGGTGATAAGAATCAAGCAATACTTCCAGGTACAAGATTATGCTTTATGGGAGGTCATAGAGAATGGTAACTTATGGGTATCTGTACCACAAAATGCCTAAGAGAATGGTACTTCTGTTACAAAGATATCAGTACCTATAACTGCTAAAGAAAAGACAAGCAAGAAGAATGATGTGAAAGCTAGAAGCTTGCTACTTATAGCTCTTCCCAATGAACATCAACTTACTTTCAGTCAATATAGTGATGCTAAAACAATGTTTGCCGCTATCGAAACACGATTTGGAGGTAATGAAGTCACTAAGAAAACACAAAAGACATTGTTGAAGCAACAATATGAAAATTTTAGTGCATCAAACACAGAGTCTCTTGACTCTATCTTTAACAGGCTCCAGAATATTGTTAGTAGGCTTGCAATTTTGGGTATGGTCATCGCTCAAGATAAGTTATATTCAAAATTTCTGAGAAGCTTTCCTTCTGAGTAAAATACTCATGTTGTAGTCTGGATGAATAAGGCTGATATTGAAACAATGAGCATTGATGATTTGTAATATACAACTTCAAAATTGTTAAAAACAAGTTGTAAAGAAATTGTTGGTGCAGTAGTGGTGCTCAAAACTTAGCCTCTATGACTGCTTCAAGCACTAGCAGTACTAATGATATTAATACTGCTAAACCTGCATATGAAGTTAGTACTGTTAGCCCTAATGTTAACACTGCTAGTCCTCAAGTTAGTACTGCTAGCTTCAGTGATAATGCTGTGTATGCTTTCATGGTTGAGAATCCTAATGGTTCTAACTCTACAAGGATGTAGTGCAAAAATTTGTGAAAATGATTTAGAAGCAATGGATTTAAAGTGGCAGCTCTCTTTGCTAAGTATGAGGGCAAAGAGGTACTATCAGAGGACAGTCAAGAAGATTTTCATTAATTCTAATGATATTGCTGGGTATGATAAATCCAAGGTAGAGTGTTTCAACTGTCATAAGATGGGATACTTTGCCAGGGAGTATAGAGTACCAAGAAGCAAGGAAGGTCAGTTTAGAAATCAAGACAACTCCAGGAAGCAAGGAAACAATAAAGACACATCCTCAAAGGCAATGTTGGATATAGATGGTGTAGGTTTTGATTAGAGTGACATGGCAGAAGAACAAGTTCAGACAAACATGGCTCTAATGGCGTTTTCAGACTCAGATGTATACAATGATAAAACTTGCTCTAAAACTTGTCTGAAAAACTATGAAACTCTTAAGAAATAGTATGATGATTTGATTGTTAAGCTTAAT
>BQNB010098987.1:0-23487 GCA_026074375.1 Tanacetum coccineum
ATAAACATGAAGATACAAATAAGCTCCAAAAAAAGTGCAGACGCAGCCGTTATGGGGACAATAATTGCGTAAGAAAGTAATCCAAAGTTTGTGGCTGCAATTTTTAAATTGTAGGAGCCAACCTTTAATATTGACTGAGCTACATGGATAATTTTTGCAATTTATTTAGTACTATATCTTAGATATTACGAGATCGTTAGTAGTTTTTTACCTTTCCTTGATTTAAAGTAAATAAGTACTTCGTAAAAGCATTTAATTGACGTTCAATAATATCTCGAATTGCATGAAGACATTTTCATGGACATCATGATTACAACAAGGAAAAAAAACAATGCAAGATCGTACATATGATGAAGATAGTGGATAGCACAAAATACTCCTGCAAAAAATATACGAGATATTATTGCCTCTTATTATGTCACAACATTTTGTTGGTGAAGATAGTGGATAGCACAAAATACTCCTGCAAAAAATATACGAGATATTATTGCCTCTTATTATGTCACAACATTTTGTTGGTGAAGATAGTGGATAGCGTAAGAATCCTTCCCTTGTGTTATCTTTTACCAATTAACTGGTTATAAGTCCCGTGCACGCACGGGATTTTTTCTAAAATTTTTAATAATGTGTTTTATTTATCAAAAACCAAATAACTTATTTTTTGTTATTTGTTTTAATTATTGTTCTTAATTTTTGTTAATAGAGAAATGCTAGATTCACACCCATTTTACACATACAAATTCCACACCCATATGTGTCAAACAAATATAGGTAGTTGAAAAAAGAAAGAGAAAATTTGATAGAAGGTGATTGGTGCAAGTTACATGCCACATCAGCATGTGGAAGTTTTTATGTGAGTTGGGAGTGGATGTAGCATTGCTCGTCAAACAAATATAGGTAGTTGAAAAAAGAAAGAGAAAATTTGATAGAAAGTGATTGGTGCAAGTTACATGCCACATCAGCATGTGAAAGTTTTTATGTGAGTTGGGAGTGGATGTTGCATTGCTCTTAAAATATAATTATCATGTATTTTAGAGTTTTAAACTAGTTATAATACCCGTGCACCTATCACCCTTCTTGGCACCTATTAATAACCTCGAAACCCTTTATTCCTATGCACTCTTCACAATACTCATAGAAGCTATTTTAAGTTTGCCTCACTAAAGATGTGTGCTTCACAGAGCATGCTTCACTAGCCTTCTTGCTAGCTCTCAATTCTTTCGTTTTTGCCACAGTTAGTGGTGTTGTACGTGTGAAAACTCCTTCGACACCCTAAACCAAACCCCTCTACCACACACAACAACGCCAAACACAAAAGCCTACACAATCACCGAAGCTCAAACACAACACCGAAACCAACACCAATTACCACCTAACACCTTCGCCAATCACCAACAACACCAAAAACCAACAAAACACAATGCCGGCTACTTTGCCCTAAAGAAATCTTGAAACTAGGGGTGTGATGCAAATTTGCCTATCGCGGGTTGGTTGGAGTGGAGTTGGTTATCAACCAGTTAAGCCATGTTGTACTGATTCCAAGCTGGGCTGGACCCTGAGGCCGCGAGTTCTGCTATGCTACTGCCATTAAGCTAAATGTTTTGGGTATCAACCTTACCGTGCATGTCTCTTTAGCTTGCTTCTTAATGCCTGTGGCAAGAAAGTCCCATGTGGTTTTAAGTGTGCCTAAGTTAATCAAGATATGTGGTTTCTCTTGATTTTGTTAAGTTATGGATCTTCTGATCTTCTTACATACGTATAGAAAGAGCTTAGATGTGACGGCTCTCATGGTTACATTTCGTTTTTGTGCTTTCTATTATTGTTATTATGATTAGATTGAAAGGAATCATGTTCTGTATTTGTACCAGTTTATGGAAAATAAAAACCATTTTGATTTGAATATTCTAAAATTATTAGAACTTTAGAAAATTGTTACTGAGAACGGCCAACTACATTATTTGCTTTAAGCACATGCATTGCCAAACAAACTCTACTGTGAATTGAAATCAGCTTATATAAATGGTAAAATGCATGAAACAAAAGAGTAGAGCAACGCAATATGCAAATAGTAATTACTAATTAGATTATTTTCCCACTGGTTCTTGGAAAAAAAAACACGACAAATGTAATGTAGCCTTCTGGTGAAAACAATCAAATAGAATGTATAACAACAAAAACTGTAATATAAACAACCATAGGTCCAATTCAAGTGGTCTGCTAAGTTGAGGCCGCTCGTACATTGGATTTGATGGAAACTCAAAATGCCATATTTGGATTCTAATAAATAATCTCTTCCACACAAAGTATTATTTGAAACGCATTATTTGGAACGGTTTATAGGTGGAGCGTTCCAAAAAATCAAAAGGTTGGCCCCAAATATTTTACGATAGAAATGATTATTTGGAACACCTTTTTTGGAACGGGGTTTGTAGTAGGGGTGTTAATTAGTTCGGTTAGTTCGTTTAAATTTTTTTTTTGGTCAACCCGAAAACCGAACCAAATCGAACTAGAATTCAACCGAACAGAACTAAAAACCGACTTTGAATTCGGTTCGGTTTTTGGGTTGACCCGAATAGCCCGAATTATTTTAAAAAAAGAAAAAAAAATACATAGATATTTAGAAAAAAAATTATTTCAAGCATAAAAAGTGTTTTTTTTAATTATGATACAATTTTATTTATCTTTTTTTATATAAAAATATTTCTGTTTTCGGTTCGGTTTTCGGTTTAGACTGCCAAACCCATATCCAACACAAAAACCGAATTCGTAGTTCGGTTCGGTTCGGTTTTGGCAAATTCGGTTCAGTTATTAGTTCCATTCAGTTGTTTTCGGCTCGGTGTGGTTTCGGTGTTTTGTTTTTTCGGTATTTTCGGTTTTTCTGCTCACCAGTTTGTAGATAAAGTGTTCAAACAAATCAGTAATTGGGCCAAACTATTTTATGGATACGTTTTTTTCGTAATTTAATTAAAAGGCAGCACTTCCTCATTAACTGCTCATTAAATGCTACTTGGGTCAACCCGTCAGACAACTCGCCGGAAAACCCGCCGGAACCCGCCAACCCGCCGGAAAACCCGTCGCCTGCCGGAACCCATCGTTATGACCCGGGTCTTTTTTAATCAAAGCTGGATACACGTGTCTCCCCTTATTCATCCACCGCCTCTCTCTCCCACTTCAATACCTGTGCATTTGAATTCTTCTTCCAAAAACTCACTTCACACGAACACCTTTTTCTACACACTTCATACATTCTAATTGATCTAACCTACAAAATCAATTTGCGTTTATGGGGGACAACATGTTGAAGCAGATAACGTGGAACTAAAACACAATCACTATCCATGACTCATCTCATCTTAAGCAGTTGTGACTCCTAATCGCTCATGATGGAAGAAAATAGTTAGTTAGTTTTATGATTATTGTTTTTAATTATAGTTGAAGCCTTTTTCCGATTATGATTTTATCTAAAGTTTATAATTTTTAGTTTGAGCAATTTTGGATTTGATGAAATTTATATGTTATTTGGCAGCAAGTTGGAGGATGCCCATTAAGTGTTTGATAAAATTTTAGGTCCTTAGAATGAGAAAATGACATGATAATAGTGTGTTATTCATAACAATCTTTATTTGTTGTTATCTGATTGTCACTATCAAAACATAATAACCAGTTTTAGTAACCAATGCTATTGGTTTGCTTTGATGGTTTTATGGTTTAATTGTGATGATGGTTGTCCTTCTTTTGAGGGTTAACTGAGTTACTTTAGGGTAGCTTATACTTTTTGAGAGTATACTTTGCTAACATCAGCACCTTGGCGAGGCGATTGAACTCTTATTGTGGTTGTACCCATGATTTTTGTTTTGAAACTGCTTAATATTAACAATTATGGTTCAAGCTTGCTTATACTTTCGGCCTATGCTTCTTTGATGCCGCCGGTCCTTTCGTTGCCGCTATACATGGCGTGTGACGATAGTGACGGGTGTGTGACGACGATGATAGGGTCGTAAGGGTAGGGCCGGGCATTTGTATTAAATGCTTGTAACCCGAAATTCTACCTTTGAATTAAAAGTAGTAATTATAGTTCAAGCTTGCTTATACTTTCGGCCTATGCTTCTTTGATGTCGTCGATCCTTTCGTTGCCGCTATACATGGTGTGTGACGACAGTGACGGGTGTGTGACCACGATTATAGGGTCGTAAGCTGCAAAATAAGCCCACATATATCTTTTCTACTTGAACAATCTATTAATAATTTAATTCTCAAAAAAACAAATTGTTTGAACTTTTTCTAAATTGTAGATGACTACCTCAGTCGGAAACAATTTGATACTCAGGAGTTTCTTTGAGAAACAAAAACTTACTGGACCTAACTTCATTGACTGGTACCGACAACTTCGGATTATCCTTTCAGCTAAAGATAAGGAAAATTACTTAGAACATCACATTTTGCAACACCTGTTGCTGCTCCTGGACAACAAGTTCCTCCTCAGGCTCTTGCAGCTCACGCTGCATGGGTCAAGGGATCAAAGGAAATTGTTGCGCTCATGCATATGACCATGGACTTGGATATCCAACGGAATTTAACTCATCTTTGTGCATATGACATGCTTTAGGAGCTAAAAACTATGTTTGCTCAACAGGCAGAACAAGAGCTTCTTTAGACCATGAGAGAGTTTCACGCGTCCAAGTAGGAAGATGGTCAATCAGTTAGCTCGTATATTCTTAAGATGAAAAGCTATATTGATAACTTGGAGCATCTTGGTCAACCCGTGTCACTTCGCTTAGCAGCGAGTCTCATCTTGATCTCTCTGTCTAAGGAGTATGACGGATTTGTGCGGAATTATAATATGCAAAGCATGGGGAAGACCGTTAATGAATTACATGCTATGCTTAAACTACATGAGCAGACGCTGCCAAAGAAAGATGTTTCACCTGCACTTCATGCAATAAGAGCAGGAAAGGTCCAGAAAAACCAAAAGAAGAAACCGCACAAGGCTACTAAGGGGAATCATGGGAAAGGGAAAGCAAAGATGGGCAATACACTTGTGCTTGCGCCATCTTTTGCTCCTAAACCCAAGAATCCTCTACCACCTAAGAAGGATAATCCTGCGAAGGACGTGATCTGCCACCAATGCGGTGAAGTAGGTCATTGGAGAAGGAATTGTCTCGTTTATCTCGCCGAGTTGCTGAAAAAGAAGAAGCTATCTCAAGGAGCTAGAACTTTAGTTATTTTCACCATAGAACTCTATTCTTTTCCTAGTACTTCTTGGGTTTACGATACGGGTTGTGATACTCATATCTGTATAACTACTCAGGGTCTCAGGGGAAGTAGGAAACTAAAGCCAGGAGCTTTAAGTCTGTATGTGGGCGATGGTCATCGTGCATCAGTTGAAGCTAATGGAGAATTTCACTTGTGTCTCTCTAGTGGACTAGTTTTAATTTTACACAATTGTCATTATGCTCCTTCTATCACTAGAGGGATCATTTCAGTTTTACGTTTGTATAAGGATGGTTTTATTAATTGCTTTGAGCATGATAATACAATTTCAGTTTCTAAAAATAATTTGAGTTTATTTTTTTGATATCCAAGGGGGATAGTTTTTATGAATTGATTTTGTCTTCGTCTAATTACAAATGATAGTTCTTTGTATGACTATTTAGCAATAAAAGTGCCAAGCTCGACTTGGACTTACTCTCTTATGGCTCTGTTGTCTTGGACACATTAGCATGAAACGCAACCGAGAAGTTGAAATTGATGGACTTCTTATTTCAATGATTTATGTCTTCTGAAAAAATGTGTTTACTGCATGTCTGGAAAGATGACAAGAAAACATTATTACATCAAGTGGAAGGGGCTAAAGATCTACTTTGGGTACCTAATACCACATCGATGTTTTTGTGGCCATTTAGAACTATTCAAGACTCAAGGAGCAGCTAACTCTTTACTTTCAACTGATGACTTTTGTCGTGATGGGTTGTTTACTTGCTGAAAACATAAACTTAGAAGTGTTTGAAACTTTCAAAAAAGTGTTTCAAAAGGAAGTAGAAAACCAACTCGGGAAGACCATTAAGTCACTACGTTCTGATCGTGGAGGTGAATATATGAGTCAAGAGTTTTTGGATCATCTAAAGGAGCATGGGATTATTGCCCATCGAACTCCTCCTTACACGCCACAACATAATGGTGTGTCAGAGAGGAGAAATAGAACACTGCTAGACATGGTTCGCTCCATGATGAGTCAAACTACTCTTTCAAAGTCCTTTTGGGATTATGCCCTTGAGTCTGCTGCACGCATTCTCAACATGGTTCCAACTAAGAAGGTTGATAAGACACCATACGAAGTATGGCATGGGCAAGCCCCTAAGTTGTCTTACTTAAAAGTCTAGGGTTGTGAGGCACTTGTTAAGCGTGATACACTTACCAAACCTAGCAAACTAGAACCCATATCTATTAAGTGTATCTTTGTAGGATACCCAAAGGAAACGATGGGATATTCTTTCTACTACCCACCCGAGAACAAAATCTTTGTTGCCCGGAATGCTGAGTTCTTTGAGAATATTCTTATAGATCAAGAAGCAAGTGGGAGTCTAGAAGATCTTGAAATCATTTAAGAAGAAGATACGCATCCTTCTATAGACACTAATTAAATCATGAAGATGATGATTAAGAAATTGATGAACCTCAAAGTGATATCATTCCTATTCGTAAGTTCTCAAGGACATGCCATGTCCCAGATCGAATGTGTTTACATGTCGATGCTGAGGAGCATGAGTTGGGAGAGCTTGGTGAACCCGCTAACTATAAAGCTGCATTGTTGGATCCTGAATTTGACAAATGGCTTAATGTGATGAATGTGGATATGCAATCCATGACAGACAACGAAGTCTGGGACTTAGTTAATCTTCCTCCAAACGGAAAAACCGTAGGTCACAAATGGCTCTTCAAAAAGAAGACCAACATGGATGGAGCAGTACACACCTATAAAGCTCGTCTGGTAGCGAAGGGCTTCACTCAAACCCTAGGGATTGATTATGAAGAAACCTTCTCTCCTGTTGCAGACATTAGAGCTATTAGGATTCTTATAGCCATAGTTGCATTTTATGAATGTGAAGTTTAGAAAATGGATGTCAAAACAGCCTTCCTCAATGGATATCTTTATGAAGAGGTATACATGGAGCAACCTGAGGGTACTTTAATCTAAAATATCCTAACCGAGTATGCAAGCTGAAGCGTTCCATTTATGGGCTTAAGCAAGCATCGAGGCAATGAAATAATTGATTTGATAATGAAATTAAGCAATTTGGGTTCAGTCAAAATCGTGATAATCCATGTGTATATATGAAAGCTAGTGGGAGTTATGTCACTTTCTTAATCTTGTATGTCGACGACATATTGATCATGAGAAACAATATTCCAATGTTACAAGATGTAAAATCCTATCTTGGAAGATGTTTTGCTATGAAAGAGCTAGGAGAAGCTGCATATATTCTTGAAATTAAGATCTACAGAGATAGATCAAAGCAGTTAATTGGTTTATGTCTAAGTGCTTACATTAAGAAAATCTTGAAAATATACTTCATGGAAAATTTCAAACGTGGAACTGTCCCAATGCAAGAAAAGCTAAAATTGAGTAAAACAGAAGGTGCTTGGACACCTGCTGAGAAACGGCGCATATAAAATATCCTATACGCCTTGGTTGTTGGATCAATTATGTATGCTGTGAGATGTACTCGTCCTGATGTTGCGTTTGCTCAGAACATAACAAGCCGATTTCAACTGAATCCAGGTGAACTTCACTGGACTACTGTTAAGAATAATCTTAAGTATCTTCGCAATACTAAGGATATGTTTTGGTATACGGAGGTTATATGAAAAGAGAGCTCGGGGTTTCTTGCTACATTGATGCTGGATATCTGACGGATGCTGATGACCTCAAGTCTCAGACTGGATATGTATTCGTTTTAAATGGAGGTGCTGTTGATTAGAAAAGCACGAAGCAACGTATTTTTGCAACATCATCTACATATGCTGAATATATTGATGCCTTTAATGCATCGAAAGAGGCTGTATGAATTCAAAAATTCATTTTTGGGCTTGGTGTGTTCCCACAATTGAAGAACCCATAAATATGTATTGTGATAATACTGGAGCCATAGCAATAGCGAAAGATCATGGAGTCACTAAAGGTGCAAGGCACTTTCGCGCAAAAGTTCACTATCTTCGAGAAACCACTAGAATGGGTGATGTGAGGATAGAAAAAGTTGACACATATGACAATCTGGCAGACCCTTTTACGAAGGCTTTAGCATTTCTTAAGCATTTAAAGTTGACTGAGAAAATTGGAATAATACCAGCTAATAGTCTCATGTAAATCTGTGTTTTATTAGTATTTGGATAATTTGAAATTATAAGACAGTTTTAATTTTTGATGAATAAAAATTCTTAGAATTTGTTTTTCATTCATATAACAACTGTTATTCTATATTTGCATGTTTAATTCATGAATGATTTATCATTCTAAATATGTCTATTTTCGGTTAACAAATATGAGAATATTGTTACATAAGACAAATGTGAGTGTTGGTTGATATTCTTTGAATTTATGGATTGTTCCCGCCAAACTCATGTGTATTCACAAGAGATGCATATTGGATACCTCAACTTTCGAACATTTACTTTTGGATCCTTGTAATGAGTAAGATGTTGAAAAATTGTTTAATAAGGCAACCTTAGACTTGAGATACAAACAAGTTTTGCATGTATGGATATCATTTTTTAAGTATAAGTCAAACGTTATCCTGAATAACGTAGTTATAAAGGCTATTTTTGGAAGTGATGTGAAGCAGCATCCACAACACTTGTAGTCAACAAAGAATTTGTTCTTCTACTTGTTATGTGCAGAAAGATACCATGGGCCCTCTCCAGAATTAATCAAATGATTGCATGACTGCGCCCAAAAGGTAATTCAAGATGATTCTTTATTACATTTGGTAAATCTGAATTATTTGTAAAACGAGAAACATAATGTTAACTATATGGAATGAGTTAGGATCCATATCCATGGTTAAAGGTATCTAGAATGAAGGGATGATTATAGCAAGAAATACATAACCATTAAAAGCTGAGATTGTTCTTGAAACTTTATCTCAAGTATTTCTAATTTAAAAGAAAGTGCGAGTGTTGCTAGACGTTTCCATTGCCAGTATAAATGTTGACCGCTACTTCAACTCCAAAGTGGGAGCTGTTGGATTATGTGAGTTGGATCCGCATTGTATACGTTAGAAATACGTGAGCCTATTGGGGGCACACACGTTAAACACGAAGAGTATGTTTTACCTCACGAAGTGTATTTAAATAGTCATTAGTTACCGTTACTTGTATAACTAACATAACGAACTTTTAAATAATAAACCAAGGAGCTTCATTGGACAAAACCCGAACCCTAAGGGGGCACTTAAAGTGGCCGGCCCCTATAGGTTTCTAGAAGGGTGTTTGGTTCAAATTTTGGAGATAAGGTAAGTGTATTATGATAAGAATAGAATTAGAGTTTATCTTGTTCTACAAGAACTAGGGTTGGGAGCCTATATAAACCTCCACCCTAGATATCATATTCATTCATTCACAATACCTAAAATCCCTAAATATTTTCCTTTCTCTCCCTTATCCCCAAAACCGATCGAACCAAAACCCTAAAGGGTTTTCGGTTCTTCTTCACTCTTCATCGAATTCGACTCAAAACCCTCAAAGGGTTTTCGTTTATCACTTATCTTCCTAGCTAGACGATTCAAGTTCTACACGTGGTGTTTGTTCGGTGTCTTCCTTGTTCGGCGATTACATAAACCCAACTAGGATTTCGGTTTGTTTGTATTCGGTTTAACCGAATTTGAGAAAACCCTAATTAAGGTTTGGCGATTTTTGGTTCAAGGTTTAAAGGGTATTTGGTAATCGGTATAACACGAGGTGTTTGGTTCATGGAGTTTAGATTAGCAATCTAAACATACTTGGTTGACGTGTTTGTGTGAGCAACCGTAGAGGCGGTAATTTAACCGCTAACTCGTGTTCAAGATCAATTACAAGAGGTTAGTGTTTCTACTCTTTTATGTGTTAACTTATATGCTAAAACTAGATCCATTCCGCTACGTAATCGTAACTAATTGGTTACCTAGTTTGTTAAATCCCGACACACGGATCATATACAGGTTCTTTTTTATTTAGTAAAAATGATGATTAAGAATAGTGCATTTATTTTTGTGTATTTTTAACTCAATCGTCAACGGTTGACTAAATTGGACAGATTTTTTTTCTTTTTTCTTTTGATTTAAAGCATGTGTTATTGTGCTAAATTTGATTAGACTTTAAGGTGATTGATCCCATGAAAAATGGAGTGGGAACACGGTCTTGTAATTGGTACAACTGACAAATATATGATACAGCAAATTCTTAACTACAGATATTTGAATATAACGTTGTTTCTTAAATATTTCTTTCTTTGTGTTGAATAAATAAGTCCAATAAACCTTGAAGCCTTTTTATCCTTCAAACTTGATCACCTCTAGAACCTTAAAAACAACACCTTGAAGCTTAAAGATTCAACCTTGTACAAACCCCTTTGAAACTTGAACCTTGTTGAATTTAAACCTTTGCAATACCAACCTTGATGAACCCCAAGACTCTTGCAAAACTCGACAATCTTAAGCCTTCAAATCCTTGATCGAAATCTACTTTATATAGAATCTGTAGATTCTGGAACAACAACTTCGACCTACTGTATCTCTCTCTACGAACCTCTAACTGAAGATCCCTCCAGTGAGATTCTAGATCTATGTGTATTCGACCTACGATTCGAATTTCACAACGATCCAACAGTTAACGAATCCGCAACGTCAATTCTCCCACCGCTGCGCAGGAATCGACGAACCAAAAAGAGGAGATATCACTTGATGGGATTGTACACCTTTGAGTCGACCTAGCTTCAAGAAACCAACGTAACCTTGGCTCTGATACCACTTGTTGTACGATTAAGTCCAACAAACCTTGAAAGCTAGCGCGGAATATAGACTCAAAGAAAACACACACGTGACCCCAAACGTTACATTGTATTAATTAACGAATGGGCAAAGAAGAATGTACGCACACGTTATACCCTCGTACCAAACCTTTATTAAATCCCTAATAAAGCTATTACAACGAAGAAGAAGAATAAATAACTAGTATCCCCCCTCATCCCTATTTATAGAGATGAGGGGGTAGAAAACTTTCCTAAATCAAATAGAAAACTCTTTGCCTTGCAAAACAAGCTAGACAATTCCTAGTTTTAGTCCAATTGACAAATATATGATACAGCAAATTCTTAACTACAGATATTTGAATATAACCTTTCTTAAATATATCTTTCTTTGTATATCAAGGGGCAAATTTGCATAAACATAGGTTTGTAATTTTTATGGTCATATGTGACTGTTTGCCACTTTAGTTGTTTAAGCTACAAGTTTGGGGCATTGCCGATTTTGCTGTGACATTGGCATACATCAGACCCTTCATTAGGTGATTAGGATATGAGCAATGAGATGGTATGCCCCAAAATACAAAAGCTCATACAAGTTAAAAAATTCGCAATACTTAGAGATGATAGGTGAACATATTAACTGAGACAGGGAGTAATAAGCCCATGAAGACCGAGTCTTCGAGCAAGGAAGACGCGCCTTCCTTGTTACGAAACCCCCAAGCACGCGTCTTCGACCAACAAAAATATACCCGCTGCGTGTTAATCCTAGAACAAACTGACATAAAACTATAAAAAAGGGTAAAAGGGTGCTTTGCCCATTTTGATTGGTTGCTGTGACACACAATCAGTGTCCCCACCTTAACATGTGCCCCTGAGGCACATGTTAGAAAAACCCAAAATTTAATGATGAAAATTCATTTTTTAGTACTTTTTAGCACCCTTTAAGCTATTTATTTAAGAATTCTAATTGTTCAGGTTTGAAAATGAGTAAAAAAGAAGCAATAAAACGTCCATTTTAACTCAAACACAATCTTTTGTACTTGTTTCTCTTAGATACAAAATGACACTCATCTATCACTTTTATTATTCTAAAGTATTATTGGGTTAACTCTCAAACAAGTCCACACCTTTAGCGTGAACATGCCATCCTATTCCAAACAAACTTCTTTTCTCAAAATATCTCAAGCAATCGGGGCAACGAGACAACCTGAGAAGAAGAATTTGACACGTAACATTTTTTAATATTAAAGTACACAATTTTGGGGCAACCTTTTTTTTGAACAGCATTATATATTAGGAAAAGAACACTAGCAAGAAGCTAGACGATACAAGCACCAAAGCGCCAATAGAAATAAGACCAATCGAAAAAACACCCAACAACCAAAACCTAAATCCTCACGCCATATGGGCAACCTATTGTACTTATGGGCAACTTATTTGTACTTCTGGGCATAATAGACACGTGACAGTTTCTCTAAGTTGCCCATTTGTTATGAGCTATTTTTAGAAACCACTTCTGTAAAAGGTATATTTTCATTCCTCTTTTTATTTTGGACCATTTTAATATATGCTAAAAAAATTTAAGGGTTGGGTTTTGCTAAACGCAACCCTATGAGTTCATTAAATGCTTTTTTATACAAATGATAAGGTTTAACAAAAACCCATAGGGTTTTTTCAAGAGAATTTTAAAACAATTAATGCTTCTTATCATGTGTTCTTTAAGTACAAGAAGAACCCTTAAAAAAGTCATCCAACAATAACATATTTTGGGGCTGTTTGGCTTCGTATCAAGACGGGTCGGGTCCGATAATGAAACAGTACATTATTTTTTTAGACACATCAATAACTATGCATGTTGCCGTAACTAATATAGCACTCTAATTTGCTCTACCATGCTGGCTTCTTGGTCAAATACTCCAAAGACTGTTGAGAGCGATACATGAAGTACAGACATTCCCAGTTTCATAGAATTTGGATTTAAGAAAAAAAATCAAAACAAAAGCAAAAAATCTCCAAATACAAAGAAAAAACGACATTGCTTCTTCATGTCAATGTTTTTTCCTCATGAGATGACATATCAGTATATGATATGCCAAATCGACATATGCGGAAATAATTAACTTTCTTGACTCAAGATTTTTGTGCATAATGTTTACAAAGAAATGTGAGATTCATAATATATATGATAGATGTTTGAGAGCATGATCCCACTGCTAACTAAAACATTAACTTAAACTAACCAATATGCACTTCGATCTTCATAGCTTAGGAGGGACGGAACCAGGACTATAAATAATCATATGCATTTACTAAAAAGTTTAGACATAACTATCAGGTGCATTCCAGAAAGAAAAAATGAAAAAATTACGACACAAAAATTCATGTGTTTCCGGGATTTTCCGGGCCCTTTACTGTTGGTAATTTGTCCACAGTTTTATGTAAAAATTGACACATATATATGTGAAACCATAACAACATCTCTTCCAAAAACTCCGCCATTCGAATTACATAATCCATGACTCATTCTGTGTTCAAATTGCTGAACAAAGGATCAAACAAATAATGGCAAATCAGATATATGAAATTTAAATGTATGACACTAAGCATTATATTTAACCTTTAACGTTCCTTGCTTGCACTTCAATACTCTCCGTATATACCTTTGCTTGTTTGCTCCAAAAGTCGTCTATTCTCAGTGATTGAGTAAATGTAGCGTTTCTGTATAGGAAATTGCAAAGCTTATAGTCTGTTTCGCAGAAATCCCAATATGATTGATGTCTTTTGAGTTGGGTTCATAAACTGAAAGTGCATTAGGTTTGGAACGATCTTTCTTCATGACAATTATAGGTTTGCCACTCTTACTAAATCCGTGTACCTGTCTTATGGATGATCCATATGGTGAGTCAATAGTGTATAGTTTTGTAAACGATTTTGGATCACCATTCTCCATCATCCATACACCATAAACTTGATTCACAGCCATCCTATTACATTCAAGCACAACAAGAGATTCCCTTAGCATAGATATTTTAAGAACAATTTCATCGTAGTTTGATAAACTACCGGGGAGATATATTTCTGCAAATTCGGTACTTTTCGTATCAAATGACATAATCATATTGTTCCACCTTATTCTACCATCATCTTGATAAAACCTATCAGCAACACGCCAGTAGGTAAACCCATCTATATCTACTTGATTATATGAGAACCAAATTGATTTACGAGGGAGATTGGTAGACAGACTTGTCCAAACCCCTGAGCTTAGTGTAAATACCTCAACTTGCCACGGGATGCTACTTTTACTCTGAATTTGGCGGTCACTTATAATTTTTACAAGTTTAGGGTCACAAGTTTGAGGACAAACCCCAAACCCAACACACTACAACAAAAGCCCCTTTCCCCAGCGCGTATGTCGTTGGGGAAAAGTCGCTAAAAGACAAAAATACTCCGACGTGGGCATTTTTCTCGTTGAATCTTTAGTCAAACGTTATCGAAACGTTTCCCCAGCGACATGTCGCTGGGGAAGATTTTCATGAAATTTAATAAAAAATTTCAGTGAAAATCTAAGCGGGAAATTATCCCGCCAGTCTTTCCCCAACGACATATCGCTGGGGATACTTTTGTTCATTGTTTAGTGCGTAATTAGTCCATAATTGTTGTAGCGTTTGAACTTGTAACAACTTTCCCCAGCGACATGTCGCTGGGAAACTTAACAGGCTTTATAAATTAGGCCTGGCCCGGTTATAAGTTTAACATATTTTTTCGGGTTTGGGCTTATTTTCCCCAGCGACATGTCGCAGGGGATGTTCTTTGAACTTTTAAATAAACTACGTTTTTAGCTATTTTCGTCCAATATACCAAAACTAAGCTAAATTTACTTCAAAGTTAACTGAAATTATACTCCTAGCCTACCACATAATGTAATCTAAATACCGGAAAGACCAAATCGATTAACGTTTTATTATTAAAACATCAAATTACATTAGAAATCGATAAACACTCAAACATTAAAGCATAACTCATACATTCCAAATGCTAGATTGATTTATCTTAATGAAAAACTACTCCATATTAAGGTTTCCCATCCCATTATAGATCTCGTGAAGTATTGCAGCTGACTCAAGTGTGTGGTTCTCGGGATGCCTTTCCATCTCTAATTGTCCCTCTAGTATCCTTATCCTTGCCTAGCTCATACATTGAACCTCTAATGTGTAACCCTAGCTCATACATTGAACCTATAATTGTGAACCCTTGCTATACACTGAATCTTTAATTTTAAACCCTACGCATTTTGCCTATGCACTGCAATTAAAGCTAATGTTTTGGGGATCAACCTTAACGTGCCTATCTCTCTTAGCTTGCTTCTTAATGCATGTGGTAAGAAAGTCCCAAGTGGTTTCAAGTGCGCCTAAGTTAATCAAGATATGTGGTTTCTCTTGATTTTGTTAAGTTATGGTTCTTCTGATCTTCTTACATACGTATAGCAAGAGCTTCGATGTGAAGGCTCTCATGGTTGCATTTCATTTTTGTGCTTTCTATTATTGTTATCATGTTAGATTGAAAGGAATCATGTTCTGTATTTGTACCAGTTTATGGAAAATAAATGCCATTTGGATTTGAATATTCTAAAATTATTAGAACTTTAGAATTTGCTACTGAGACCGGCAACAACATTATTTGCTTTAAGCACATGCATGGACAAACAAACACTACTGTGAATTGAAATCAGCATACATAAATGGTAAAATGCATGTAACGAAAGAGTAGAGCAACGAAATATGCAAATAGTAATTAGATTATTTTCTCACTGATTCTAGAAGAAAAACATGATAAATGTAATGTAGCCTTCTGTTAAAACAATCAAATAAAATCTATAACAGTGGTCTGCTAAGTCGAGGCCGCTCGTACATTGGATTTGATGGAAACTCAGGATTCTAATAAATAATCTCTACCACACAAAGTATTACAATTTACATTAGATGGTGAAATAAACAATGCGCAATGGTAAATATATTTGGCTCAAAAGCTCAGCATAAACTTGAATTTATAATACCTTTTGAGCTCCTGTTTGTTCTTGAACTTGATAAAAGTAAAACAAGTTTTAACTTAGCTCAGTTCTGTGATTGGAAAGACTTGTGATAATGGACTAAATTAAATTAACATGAATTTTCTATGCTAAAACAAGATTCCTGAGATCCAGATACTACATAAGTCCGACAATTGCTAGTTATAATCTTCTATATCATATGTGTAGCAGTACGTGTTAGGTTTGGCAACCTTGTATGCTTTGTCTGTCAAAATTACTACGGTACTATAAACCAACTTTTGGGTTAGGGGCTACGTAGAGCAGTCTTGTTTGTTACCCCATTAGCTATTATTCCAATCATGGTGGGAAATGCTTATTTAATTTCTTAGCTTAGTATAGATTGCATGATCAAATAAAGATTGAAGTCTAAACTTAATTCAAGTACTAAAAGATTCAAATTTGAGATTATATATTATACTAAACGGTATTTGTTTTGGTTTAGTACCGGTACCGATATACCCCTCGATTCCAGGATCGAGACTACATATTTTGGTCGGAAAAAAATACGGTTGTTTGTAAACGATACCGGTACGGTTTATAGGTGGAGCGTTCCAAAAAATCAAAATGTGGGCCCAAAATATTTTACGATAGAAATGATTATTTGGAACACCTTTTTGGGAATGGGGTTTGTAGCAGGGGTGTTGATCGGTTCGGTTATTGGGATATTCGGTTCGGTTAGTTTAGTTAAAAAAAAAATTGGGTCAATTCGAAAACCGAACCAAACCGAACTAGAATTCAACCGAACCGAACCGAAAATCGAATTTGAATTCAGTTCGGTTTTCGGGTTGACCCGAATAGCCCGAATTACCCGAATTATTTTTTTAAAAAAAGAAAAAAAATACATAAATATTTAGAAAAAAAATTATTTCAAGCATAAAAAGTGTTTTTTTATATTATGATACAATTTTATTTATCTTTTTTTATATAAAAATATTTCGGTTTTCGGTTCGGTTTTCGGTTCAGACTGCCAAACCCATATCCAACCCAAGAACCGAATTCGTAGTTCGGTTCGGTTCGGTTTTGGCAAATTCGGTTCGGTTATTAGTTCGATTCAGTTGTTTTCGGCTCGGTACGGTTTCGATTTATTGTTTTTTCTGTTTTTTCGGTTTTTCTGCTCACCACTTTGTAGATAAAGTGTTCCAACAAATCAGTAAGTGGGCCAAACTATTTTATGGATTGGCTTTTTTCGTAATTGAGAAAAAAGAGCAGCATTTGTTTCATATTTTATGGATAGGTCATTCGGTTGAAAACCACATTTATTCTAGCTTTGTTACAACACTAGAATTTCACCATAAAATACAATGACTTCACTACAACAAAAGCCCCTTTCCCCAGCGCGTTTTTCCCCAGCGACATATGTCGCTGAGGAAAAGTCGCTAAACGACAAAAATACTCCGACGTGGCATTTTTTCTCGTTGTATCTTTAGTCAAACGTTATCGAAACGTTTCCCCAGCGACATGTCACTGGGGAAGATTTTCATGAAATTTGATAAAAAATTTCAGCGAAAATCTAAGCGGGAAATTATCCCGCTAGCCTTTCCCCCCAGCGACATGTCGCTGGGGATACTTTTGTTCATTGTTTAGTGCGTAATTAGTCCATAATTGTTGTAGCGTTTGAACTGTACAACTTTCCCCAGCGACATGTCGCTGGGGAAACTTAACAGGCTTATTTATTAGGCTGGCCCGTTTATAAGTTAACATATTTTCGGGTTTGGGCTTAGTTTCCCCAGCGACATGTCGCTGGGGATGTTCGTTTGACTTTTAAACAAACTACGTTTTTAGGCTATTTTCGGTCCAATATTCCACATACTAACTAAATTTACTTCAAAGTTAACTGAATTTTACTCCTAGCTACCACTATATGTAATCATAATACACGGAATGACCAAATCGATTAACGTTTATTATTAAAACATCAAATTACATTAGAAATCGATAAACACTCAAACATTAAAGCATAACTCATACATTCCAAATGCTAGATTGATTTATCTTAATGAAAAACTACTCCATATTAAGGTTTCCCATCCCATTATAGATCTCGTGAAGTATTGCAGCTGACTCAAGTGTGTGGTTCTCGGGATGCCTTTCCATCTCTAATTGTCCCTCTAGTATCCTTATCCTTGCCTAGCTCATACATTGAACCTCTAATGTGTAACCCTAGCTCATACATTGAACCTCTAATGTGTAACCCTACCTTATGTTACGAATCATAACCGAAGTCGAAACATGATCACTAGGATCCAACTTCAATATTATCTCACGATGATGTTGTTTCTTAATAAACAACCTTTTTGCACCCTCGTTAAAACGTGGTTTGTCCTTAGGTTTACGATTAGGTACAACACGGTTTCTTGGTCCAGTTGCTACCGGAAAGTGTACGGACCACTTGTTGAACCTATAATGCTCATACGTCCCTTGCTTACATTGCATTTAATTATTTTCATCATTAAACCTAGCTCATACGTTGAACCTATAATGTTGAACCCTAACTCATACATTGAACCTATAATGTTGAACCTATAATCTTGATGGGTAGAAAGGTGGAGCATATGGGTTTAGTTCACGTTGAGTAGTGTTCATAACTAGTTATGTGTGTGTGTTTTGGGGTGAAACTTTGCGTGTGAGAGAGATGATATGACCAGGAGATGAAACGGGTTGTATGTATAATAATGGTGGCTAGTGAAGTGAGAGTGAGAGTTGAAATGAGTTGAGGTGTGATAAGGTTAACCCTAGCTCATACATTGAACCTCTAATGTGTAACCCTAGCTCATACGTTGAACCTATAATGTTGAACCCTAACTCATAGGATAGGATGTGGGAGCTCGAGGCGACGGGTGAGCACACCACTGCAGAAATCAACGCGATGGTCCGAGGCGGAAAGCTTCGCGGCCACATTCCTGGCGTGGGTCCGGTATTGCTAGGATACATCCGCTCTAGGCTGAGCTATTCCGCACCACTAAGCTTGATGAGGAGCGACAACAGGTTCGCGGATGCTTTTGCTCGGTATGATTCAGGTGGAGCCAGCGGGAGTGGCGGGAGTCGCGCGCGTGATAGAGAGGATGGTGATGATACGGGGGGTGAGGATGGTGGCGATGACACGAGTTAGTCGTGTTACATATTCGGCTTTTGGACGATTTCCCTATATTAGATTTTGGTTTTGGTACAAGTTGTGGTGTATTTTGTATTGCGAGATACGTTTACTTTGTATTTGTGTTTTGGTACAAGTTGTGGTGTATTTTGTATTGCGAGATACGTTTACTTTGTATTTGTGTTTTGGTACAAGTTGTGGTGAGTGTATATGTGCAGGCTGTATATAAAAAAAATTGCAGACTTTTCCCCAGCGACATGTCGCTGGGGAAAATCCCGCTAAAGGACAAAACTCTCGGGGTGAAAAGCGTTGAAAAGTCAAACTCAAAGGGAATTTTCCCGTGCAATTAACTTAAGATTTTATTATTAACTTTAAATATTTGGTTTTAATCAGGAGTTTCCCCAGCGACATGTCGCTGGGGAATCTACTGCCTCCGTGGCACCAATTCCTTGACCAAAAAATACGTGGGGCCCACGTTTCGCTGGGGATTGTCGCTGGGGAACGTTTTGCCATCGAGCTTACCCCATCAACTTTTCCCCAACGACATTTCGCTGGGGATAGATTTCTCCAGCGACATGTCGCTGGCGAAAGGGTCGGAATGTTGCTGGGGAAAGCATCGAATGTTGTAGTGATATTGTATATTACTTGACAAAACAAAACAACCTCAACAACTTCTCTTGATGTGTTTTATTTTTTATTTTTTGATTTGTAAAGTTGAATTGATAGTTTTACAGTTTCATCAAGCTATATAAATTCTTAATTAAAGTTCAATCAATTTAAACCTTGCATATAGAGTAATATGTTTCATCATCTTGCGAATCGTAAATGTGGTTAGAGGTTTTTAACTTTGTTCTTCATAGCAACCATAAATCATGCACTATATTTACAATTAAATTTTTTTATCGTGTTTTATTATTTTTTACATTGATTTGAACTTTTCTAAATATTGAAATTTCAGGCGTCAAGAGTGCTAAAAATGGAGCGAGATTCTTTGAAACACCGTTGATGTACTTCGTGGGGGTTATTGCAAACAAAGAATATGTATCTTTTCTTTGATCATAAGTTAAAAGATAATATATATTGATCATGTTAATTTAAAACTACTATTCATGTCGTATTTGATACTAAGGATTGCAATATATAGTTGCGAAATTATTCCCTGATTATGTCACTCATGTTAGTACTCGAGTTGTTGGAACTGTGTAAGACCCTAAATCCTTTATTTTTGCATTTATTCAGTGCATAAAATCATTTAAATTGCTCGCATATGTTTTTATGATAGTGGATACTTGGCTCCAGAGTACGCCTTCTTAGGACAACTTACAAAAAAGTTGATGTAGTGTACTTATACTCGAAGTTATAAGCGGCAGAAGTAGCAACAAGTCCGCTTTCGGCGAGGATCTCTTGGGCCTGGTTGAATGGGTATGCTTCCGACGACTATATAACATGATCACTTGACTTGAAAAGGTGTTACGAAAGCGAAAGTACTTTTAAAATTATATTGTTTTAGGGAATTTCAAATTATAATTCCTAAAGTGAATGGACTGGAAAATGCCGAAGTTGTTAGGGATCATGATGCACCAATTATTACAACTAAAGGGGAAAACAAGTCACCTGCAAATGCATACCATGTCAAGGAATAGGTATGATGTCGTTTTAATGGCTTATACAGGTCCAAACAAAAGGATACTAAGCCAATTATCAATGCTTGAGAGACAGATAGCTCAAGGCAAGAAACAGTGTTTGTTTAACTTGGTTTTTTAATCTTCTTTATCATCACATATATTGTTTTGTTTACTATTCCTAAATTATTTCATGCATCATAAATATTGTGTTCCCTCATTTACCTGTTTCTTGACCGTTTATTATCCATATAGGTGTGGATAATCAGGAGGAAATTGTTGCTGAAAGCATAAAACACGCGAATTAAAGGAAGCTATTGCCTTAGATGTCAAAGATGTTTGATTTAAGTGAAAAGCTCCTGATAAGGTGCTACATCAGTTATTCATGAATTTGGAAAAGATTAAGCATGATGGGGATTCATTGGCCTAGGAAATTCAAAAGAAGTTGAGAATTATCGTAAGTTTGTTCAATGTTATATCTTTTTAAAAATGTCATTTTTTTGGTGCGTTTTTTATGAATAATGTGTTGGAGCTGTGATCTTCAGCATTGGTCTGTCTAACTATATTCTGATTAAGTGTTTGTTTCACCTATTAAGGCCAAGCAATAAGCTATGTGATTATCGGTTATATCAGTTTTTCATATCAATATTCTTTTCTTACAGGCCTTACACTTTTGGTTGATTTTATAATGTGACAGAAGCTGTTGTGGCCTGAATTCAATGTCTTCTGCTTTAACTCCGTCCTAAATCGGAGTTCAGAGTGGGGTGTATCCTTTGGTTATAACTTTCATAAAAGGTAAATCACATGTTGATATTCTATTGCATCTATAGTTCTTCCTAAGTAGGTATGTATCTTATTCTTAAAACCCTAATGATGAAATTATGTTTCTTTTAATTTTTTTAGGTATTATGTATATCAGAAGTTTGTCTCTTCTTCTGATAACCCTAACGAACCACATAAAAAACAAGTATGTATCTTATTTTGAAAAACCCAATGATGAAATTGTGTTTTTTTATTTTTAGGTATACCACACAACTAATGTACTACCTTGATGCTTTTGTTCATGAAATTTGCGGGTAGCATCTATAAAGCTTATACGAAATAAGCGAGCTGGGAAAGAAGCAAGAACTTTTCTTTTTCCATCCACTTAGGTAAGTTTTACTTTAAAAATAATTATATTTTTAATGTGTAATTTGGTGAATTCACGTAATTGTATTTCTTTTTTTATATTTCTTAATCCAGGCAGTTGTGTCTTTCACGTAATTGTATTTCTTTTTTTATATTTCTTAATCCAGGCAGTTGTGTCTTTCAGTTGAAATTTGCAGTTACCAAGAGGTATTTCGTCTTTGCTTTGTGTATATAGTGTTTCAAAACTTGGTGAATGTTTATTCGAGTCAAAATGGTGGAGATATAGGATTCTTCCAGATCGTTAATCATAGCATTTCTGTAATGTTAATTGAATCTGTGCTTAAGGATATGAAGAACTTTTTTGAGCAAACAACAGAGTTTAAGATGAAATTTTATAATATAGAAGTAGAGAAGGGAGTAACATATTCAGCAAATTTAGACTTGTATCAGTCTAAAGCTGTGAGCTGGAGGGACACCATTCAGGTGCGTAACTTTGAGTGTGTTTTAGTTGGATCAAAGAAACCATTTAAATTGCAGCTAATACTTTCATATGCTTGTGTGTTTTTTTCTAACAGATGAGCTCTCCTACTCCACTCAATCAAGGAGAAAATAGAGGGGATAATGCCAGTAGGTCAAGTAGTTCAAGCAGTTGAAGTAGCGACTCCTCTTGGAGCGGTAATTGGTAATTTTTTATTATTTTTGGCAGAAATTAATGATAATGCTAGAGTTGGAGGTGTTTTTATTGATGTGGATATTGATGTTTTTTTCAGGATTTTTGGTCTATGCATATTCAGATATGGACAGTTCCTCTGAAGAAGGATCGCCTATGGGTTAATAAGGAGCAACTGATTTAGGTATAGCTTATCCATGTTTGTTAATAAGTCATGTGCATTTTCACACCTTAAATGTGTAGTTATTATGGTATACGTGCTTATATGTTGTGCAATCATTTTTGCTGTGTATGAAGTCCTTTTTTGATGAATGAATGAGCTAAGTGACTAACTACTCGCGAACTTTTGTTTTTCATATTAAGTCGATCCTTTTTTTTTTTACTTTAACAGACAATGAAGTAGGTCCTCTAAAAGTATCTATATTGTACAAACCAACTATATTACCCTTACCTGCACCTCTCTCATCATGTCTTATGTAAAGTTCAGATTTTTGCAAGTCTTTAGATGTGATATGCTCCTCCTCCTTTGTCTATTGGTCTGGAGCGTTTGCTGGTATGTCTTCTTATCAGTATCTAATCTATATCCCGTTTTAACTCCTTTGTTAAACGTGGGTATCCATATATTGACGTGTTCTCGCTCCCTTATTGTTATTTGTTTATCAATTGCAGACAAAATCAGTTTCATTGTGGGAAGCCATAAAAGGCTGTGTTGGAGCTGTGATCTTCAGCATTGGTTTGTCTAACTATATTCTGATTAATTGTTTGTTTAATTGACTCTAAACTAACCAAAACACATGTCTTTGCGTATATATATATGTATATATATATGTATATATGTATATATGTATATATATATATATATATATATATATATATATATATATATAT
>BQNB010098988.1:0-25030 GCA_026074375.1 Tanacetum coccineum
TAATTATGATTTTATTAAATGTATTGAAAATGTAAATACCAAAACTGCCCTTCTGAAATCTTCTTTATAAAAATTAAAAATAATTAATTATCTTAAATCTGATTGGTCATGGGTGGTTCTCGCAGTTCTGTACATTTATTTGGTTCTGAAAAGAACCTCACACTATATATATATATATAGGGATGGGATCATGAGAAAACCTTATTTTGGTGGAAAACCCAGAAAACCTAGAAAAACCAAACAAATGCCCTAAAAAAACCAAACAGATGCCCTAATTTTTTCAGGCTAAAAATTGTTTTTTCAGGCAAATATGGCCTCGATTTACACTCTGTAAAAACCAAAAAAACAAACAGATGCCCTAAAAAACTAGGGCATCTGTTTGATTTTTTTAGGGCATCTGTTTGGTTTTCTGGGTTTTCTAGCAAAATATGGTTTTCCCTAGAACCCATCCCCCCATCCCTATATATATATATATATATATGTATGTATATATATATATATATATATATATATGTATGTATATATATATATATATATATATATATATATATATATATATATATATATATATATATATATATATATATATATATATATATGAATGTATATATATATATATATATACGTATATATATATATATATATAGGGATGGGTTCTAGAGAAAACCATATTTTGGTAGAAAACCCGAAAATTCAGAAAAACCAAACAGATGCCCTAAAAAATAACAAACAGTTTTTGCCTAATTTTTTCAGGCTAAAAATTGGATTTTTTTCAAGAAATATGGCCCCAGATTTACACTCATGTAATTAAACTCAAAACCCAAAACAGATGACCTAATTTTTTCAGGCTATTTAAAAGATTTTTTAGGGCATCTGTTTAGTTTTTTAGGGCATTGTTTGGTTTTTTTTTGGGTTTTTATTAGAGTGTAAATCGAGGCCATAATGTGCCTGAAAAAAACAATTTTTAGCCTTGAAAAAATTAGGGCATCTGTTTTGGTTTTTTTAGGGCATTTGTTTGGTTTTTTTGGGTTTTTTATGGTTTTCCAACCAAAAAATTTAGGTTTTCTCTCATTGATCCCATCCCTATATATTATATATATATATTGTGGATTTGTCTATTTTTTAATTTGTTTCATTTATATACGTGTGTCTTGTGCAGATGGAGACCTCAGCTCATAGAGGTTACCCGACGCCGCTGATCCACACATCTATACCTTCTTCTTGACACATACTGTTAACGGCGTATTCTTGAACCCTGAAGACAAAGTTCTATATGTAAGTTTTGTTTCAAAACACGCACTTTAATGATTTGTCGAGAAATAATGTAGTAACCCGACTAATATATTAACTATCTTGTGTTTTTGTCATTACATCGGAGGAGATGTTGAGGCTACAGGGTCTAGGCTCCAACATCGAGACGAGTGTGTCCTACACAGAAGATGAGATCATGGCCATTGTTCGAAAGGGCAAGCAGTGGGGGCACCTTCCCGGTGTTGGTAAGGTATTGCCGGGACAGGGCACGAATGTCCTCAGTCTGCCCCCGCCTCGATGCACGCACCCCGTCGATGTCAAAAAGCTCAAAAAGAGTAACAAACGGCTAACAAAACAGGTGAGCATGACCATGAAGTTATTTAGGAGTGACGACAAGATGTCACAGTTGCTTACGAAACTTGAGTCATAGCCTGAGTTCGGTAGTGGCAACGAGAGTGGCGGGGTCGGGGATGATGAGCCAGGCGATGATGAGGACGACGGCGAGGATGAGGAAGATGATGAGGATGCCGATAGTTAGGAGATGCTATATATGGGTAAGTATATGCTATTTTGTTTCTTGAAGTATATATTGGCGACCCTTATGTACACATTTGTTTCCTCGTACGTTTAGAACATGTTATCTAGGTGAATATTGACTTGTATCTTGCGTATAATGCAAGTTTTGTGACTAGGAAGCCCGTTTTGTAGACTATATTCTGTTTATTTGGATTTTGGACGTATTTAGCTTTATTATATCAAATGCGTTGATCCGTTATATTGTATCGTGTTTTGGTACAAGTTGTAATGTATTTGGGTAGATTCTATATTGGTTTATACAGGTTTGAGTTTTGGTAGATTTTTTCTAGAAAAATTCTGGAAATCGCCTGCTGTACAGGCAGTACAAAAAAAATTGCAGACTTATCCCGGGCGACATGTCGCCGGGGATAGCCACACAAAAATAATATGCAGAAGAATCCCAAGAGATATGTCACCGGGGATAGCTAGTACTAAACGACAAAAGTTATTTCTAGCGTTGACAAGTCAACGTATAAGGAAAGCTTTCCCGAGCGGCAAGTCGGCCTGGATTGTGCTTAATTAAATAATTAATCAAGCATCACTATTAATTACTATTTTTATAACAACACTATCCCGAGCGACTTGTCGCCCAAGAAAACCCTTCACCGTAGCACTTAATTGTTTGACTGAAACTATGTGGGCCCGACAGTGTCACCCGGGAAAGAATCCCCTTCGAGCTTTCCCCTGCAACCTATCCCGGGCGACATGTCGCCCGAGATTAGGATCCACAGCGACAAGTCGCCCGGGAATGCATGAATTTGTCCCTAGGGATTCTGGTAAATGTTGTAGTGTCGGTATGGCATGTTGTTTTCAATCGATTCTGTTAGCAAAAATTACAATAAAAAGACATTTGTATTAGTGATGCTACTAAACAAATTGCAAGTCTTGTGCTCTTCTTTAAAAAAATATTGAGATAAAGAATTTAAAAATGCCTTGATTTTCGCCATATAAATTGCTAAATAAATACATGTAGAGCTTAGGACATCCACTATGATGGGTTTATGAAAAAAAAAGTTTATAAACATGAAAATGTTTATATTTTATTTCAACCTGCCACTTATTTTATGTCTATGTAGAATGAAGAAGTCCTAATTCTTTAACCTCTTTATAAATTCAACGCATTTAATTCATTTGTCTATTGTTTTGGTAAAAGGGACGAAACCTCGAAAATATATTAAACAACAAAAAACTTTATAAGACGAACTTCATATGGGCATACCCATAAAAGATAAAGTACCATGACATTCCCGATACATGTTTCGGGAACATTACAAGAAATAAAAATGCACTACGATAACAAGAAATAAAAATGCACTACGATAACTAGAATTATTGCACATCAAAAAACTAGCAGCAAAATGATAACACTTATAAATATTTGCCTTCGAATGTTGTCCGGTTTCCACCTTCACGCAAAGTCATTTCCAACACTTCAATCCTTTATCAATCTTTAAATCAATAGCAGACTTCTGATCCAAAGGCCCAAAAGAGAAAGTAGATCCATTAAGCCAACTAGTCACGACCTTTCTCAAACACCCCTTATGATCCATACTATCAGTATAATCATATCCCAAACGCCCCTTATGTACCAGAAGACAGTATTATCAGTAGAAAACCAACAAAAAAATCCAATTTCCCCATCAAAACTATACATTAAGCTAACAATATTAATCTTATCATCACACAGCAAGCAATGCAACAATTACCCACTAATAAACAACTCTAATTATCCATTCTCCAATAATCCCAATCCTTATAACTCCCCATGGTCCAAAAAAACCAACAATACCAAACATAAACCATATCAGATATCCAAAGCATAAGACCTGCTACATCTCTGCCACTAACAACAAGCACCAAATGACCCACGTTATAAATTAAAATGAATTTTCTTTCTACCCATAATTCTGTTCACATGAAACTCCCACAAAGCAGCATCATCAAATACTTCAGCCGTGTCATTAAGACTTAGTGTGTGTTTGTTTCATTAAGATGTTTTTGGTCACTACCACATCTTAGTGGTAAGAGGTGGTTATGAAGTCTGAATTTGCATGAAAAAATGTTCCGTTTGTTTTTTAATAATTATCTAAGTAGTCTTTTTTAAACTATTTGCATTAACCAACATCAAGATTACGGGTGTTGATAGGTTCGGTTATCGGGTTGTTTGGTTAATTCGGTTCGATTAATTTGGTTAAATTTTATTTGGGTCAACCTGAAAACCGAAAACCGAAATTAAAAAAAAAATTACATAGATAGTTAGCCAAAAAAAAAATATTTCAAGCATAAAAAATGTTTTTTTATATTAGGATAAAATTCAAATGGTATTTTTTTTATACATGAATATATAAAAAATATATATATTTATATAAATTCGGTTTTCGGTTTATGATTGCCAAACCTATATCAAACCCGAAAACTGAATTGGTAGTTCGGTTTGGTTTTGACAAATTCGGTTCGGTTTTGATTTTCGGTTTATTCGGTTTTTCTGCTCACCCCTAAAGATTTTTTAAATTATACTCACTAATTTATACAACCACCAACATTGGGCTCAATTATGTCTTGTAAAACTTAAAAATATGGCCCAACCTAATTAATTTAACCTAAATAATATGAATATAATATCAACCCTAATTTGTCTCATATTCAATCATAACAACACACGCCTACATTCTTTTTTCTCAAAGAAACTGCAGCTTTTTTTCTCCTATCAAGTCCTAGATTATGTCTTGATTTATCTCTTCACAAAAACCACAATCTTTTCTTGTTTACAAAGACCACGAAATACATATACTCTTTCTAGCAAAAATCCAACCAAGAGTTTCGTGACGTCAGCGGTAGACATGAACGACGACGAAGGGAGGGTCTTGTGGGTATGGACTATCAAGTGGTGAAAGAGGGTTTGAAGGGTGTTGGATGATTTGCTAAGAGGCGGTCAGATGTAAAACCCAAGTCTTACTCAGTCAGACATATAAGGTCTTTAATGCGGATCGATAAAAACAAACCACACAAATACAAGAGCTAATCCGAAATTTTCAAGACGAGAAATTCTCTTATTTAATAAATTGTAGATTTCTCAAAAACAAAGCTGTCAGAGACAACCCTAAAAACATCCTTATAAAGGCCGAGTTGTCGAGCTCGAGTTTTAGTATTCGAGTCGAGCTCGAGTTACAGTACTCGGCTCGAAATAGGTGTGTACACCCCTAGTCCATTGATTATACATATACCCTTTCTAGTAATTAATCCAACCAAGAGTTTCGCGACAGTCCACGGTAGACTGTGAACGTTGAGGAGGGAGGGTCTTGTAGGTATGGAATTTCAAGTGCGTGAATGAGGGTTTGAAGGGTGTGAGATGATTTGAAAGAGGCCGTCAGATGTAAAAACCCAGTCTTACCCAGTCAGACATATTATTGTCTTCCCGCGTTCTGATTGACAAAAAAAAATAAACTAACTTTTTTGTCTGACGCGTCTGACGCAACAGATGTCAGAGGCATTAAGTAAAGAGGTTTTTTACGAAAAACAAAACAAGCCTATAGGACTTTAAAAAACTATTTAATCTGACAAATCCTTAATTGATTAAATAAATACGTTCAACGAATCTCGCCTTTACCTTGAAAAATTCTAAGATTTCTCTCTTGCCATACAAAGTAAATAGAAGCACCTATAACCAATCTTTGAAGGATACTCCAAATAAGTTTATTAATAGGTTTACTTAACATGAAATCCTTAATGTCAGTCAAACTGTTAGGAGCATGATCCAACCTCACCATACATTTCATTTTATCTCAAATCAGCCTAGGGAAATCACATTCAAAGAATAAGTAATTGTGGCTATCTGTGACATTTTTGCAGAACACACGTCTCATTTCATCATTCCTCTCCCGAAACACCCATTTTATCCGAGTTTTAAGTCTTCCATGTTTGGCCTGCCATACCATACCAAAACCAGGTTTTCCCATGAACAAAATGAATACTATCTCTGTTATCATCCCAAACTTTTGGAGACAGAAAAATCAATATGATTCTGCACTTTGATATCCACCATAATATTGTCCTCATTATCTTCATTAAAGAAAATTGCAAAATGTTAGTACAAAAACCAAGAAAACATAATCCATAGCAATTTTCACAATAATCATAGTATTAATTATACCTAACAGTATTAAGTATAACTAACAGTAGAAACTCAGTAGTATTAAGTATAACCAGCAGCACTAATTATACTTAGCAACAGAAACTTTTAATGACATGAATAACAGTACTAATTCATACAAAACTCTACAAAAACATAAAGATATAAAAGATTTGAAGGATTTAGCATTCTAATACTAGCACTCAAATATTGAAACCTACTTACATTAAAAGCTTTTGTAAGTAAATCTACAACATTCTTGTCAGTATGGATTTTGACCATTTGAATCAACTTCTTTTCATTGCAATCCCTAATAAAATGATGTCTAATCTCTATATGCTTTGTTTTTGAATGAAAAATAGGATTTTTAATTATGCAAATAGTACTACTATTGTCAATAAAGATCTTGGTATGCATAAAATTGTACCCATAATCAAGTAGTTGATTCTGAATCTAAAGCACTTATCCACAGCAACTTAAAGCAGCCACATATTTCGCTTCTGTTGTGGAATTTGCAACCACTATCTGTTTCTTGCACTGTCATGATATTAATCTACTTCCAAGGAATTGACAACCTCCTGTTGTAGACTTTCTATCCATGCTTGCTCCAGCATAATCACTGTCAGTGTATGCTACCAAATTAAAACGAGAATCTTTTAGATACCAAAGGCCCAATTTTAGTTGACCTTTTAAGTACCTAAAAATCCTTTTTATAGTATGAAGATGTGATAGGTCACATTAATCTTGAATCAATCATATCGAACATGTATGCATAGAGAGAATAGTAGAGAAGGCATGTAAATGAAATTCAAATGAAATAAAAAGGAGGGAAAATTAAAAGAGTTTGTTACAAGTGCATCACCCTCTAATGAAGATTAGAGAGGTATTTATAGTTAATGGAAGGATGCTTCCCTTCCTTATTTTCCTAACTTGTTACATCTAGTCCCTAGACTTTGTAATTATGCTATTTCATTCTTTTAGCATAATATACCTTATTACAAACTACTTTGACATTATCAAAAGAAACACTAATTACTTAAATAATACAAAATCACATAATCGACACTTTTAATGATCTTAACAATCTCCCCCTAAGGGTCGATTATTCAGGGCGTTCTCTTCTTGATCCAAGTGGTCTTCCATTCACGTACATCTCCCATCTTCTCATCTGCCTTCGATGCTTCAATCTTTCTTCAATCTCTTCTTTAAACAACTTCAAGTATTCTGTTTCATCTTTGGTGAGATCTTTTTGTACGTATCCATACTTGACATAATTATTATAACTTTTCAGGCCTTCTAACACTCTATTTAACGTTGCATCACAAAACTTATAGATCTTTGAATGTCTCATCACTCGTTTCTCTTTCTTGCTATTCTTGAAAATAATTCCACGCACATGCTCATAGATGATAAAGAACGTTTCATGATCTTTAATTCCTGGGAAAGTCATTGTTGGTACAGTGAGATTAACCTTCTGTTGATAGCTTTCAATTCCAAGTTGGAAGTCATAAACTCTTTCCCATATCACTGAACTTCTAATAAAGACTAATAAAAACCATAGCAATCCTGTATCTGCATAATCAGGTACCTTGCCATTCATAATCAACAAGTATATGTCCTCAATATCGTTCTTGTTAAGATTCTTGTAATCAGGCTCGGTAATTGATACGATGCAATCATTAGCTCTCCTTGCAACAATCTCTGTGATAAACTTGTGTTCATGACCCAATTCCCAATATGTCTTGATGACTTGAACGATTTTTGAGTTTGAATAAATCTCTTCCTTTGGTTTTCCAAGCTCTTTTTGTTTCCTTATGTAGAAGATCTTCGCATGAGGATTCTTCCAATGTTTAACACCATATCGAGCATAAGGATTGAATTTCTTTACACACTTATTCACCCATCTGGAAGTTCGTTCTTCAATAACATCATCGTTGAAGATTATTGCTAGAAACTTATGAAGTGACAAGACTATCTTCTCGGGTCCAGAATTTCCTTTCTTCAAATACAAAAGGTCTTGATTAATCAGAGATAATGCTGGAGCTTCAGGATCTCGTTGACAACTATGAACTAATGGTGTGGTCTTTCGTGGATGTAAAGAGACAAGAATTTCTTTTCTACTTTCCCAAACAATGTCACTCTTTAAGAAATTCTTCATCTGATCAATGTGATACTAATGCTCATCTCCTAAAGTATATCTCTGTCTCAACATCTCATCAGCCATCTTTCTCAGCTTAGCTTCATCAATAGTCAGCGATACTTCTTCCATAATTTCTTGTGATACTTGCTTCGATTGTATTTCATCATCATCTGAAGCATAAGAGTCAGTCCAAATATCAAAATCATCATTTTGTTCTTGATTTCCTAAAGTTGATGGAGCTTGTTCCTCTTGAAATACTTGTCCAGATGATGACTCTCCAGACACATAAGCTTCATACTCCGATGTCTTCTGCCGCTTTGCACTATTCTCCCCCTCAGGATGAGCATCATCATGAGGATCGTCCTGATCTCTTGGGCGAACGGCAGGAGTTCTACATGCAGTTTGTAGTACTGTATTTCTTTCAAACTTTATCTGGAGAGCTAACCATATTGCTATGTCCTGTTGTTGCAATTGAGGATCAGCTTTCATAGAAAGATACAGTTGATATTGTTGTTCTGAAACTGAAGATGTTTGTGATTGAGCCAGATGAACATGGAGAATATGTCCAGACATATAACTTCGAACGGATGCATCGACTTAAGAAGGAATGACATTGAAAATTGCATTGTCAATGTGTGTCTTAATTTGAGCCTGAATATTTTCACGTTCCTGCAAAATAGCTTTAGCAATCAACCTTTCCGTCTCTTCTTTAGCCTTTTGTCTCTCCAGAATAAACCCTTCCGCAACATACACTGGAACTTGATTACGAACTTGTTCAGGAACTTGCTTCACAACTTGCTCCTTAATATGTTTATTAACCATAGCAGGTAATGTCTCGACCATTACATCATGAAGATTATCAGAAAGTGTATCAAATGACTTTCTTGGCATGAACCTTGCCCGTAGATGTGCAAACAAGTAACCATAACGTCCTTGTAACTTGTGAAAGAAGCTCTTGTAGCGTTTGAAGCGAGTAGGTTTTGTCTTGAACAATGATAGAAGTCGATTCATTTTAGCTAACTTTTTGTGAGGTGAACTTGATGATGATGTAGTATGAGGAGTATCCGTCAATTCCTGGAGTTTCTCGGTATCCGAAGATACGAGATTAGTATGAATCCTAGGAGATCTAATTGGTGTGGGGATTGGTGAATTCCTAGTCTCCTCTACAAGTTTCCCTTTCTCCCTTCTCTTTTATTCATACTCCTCATCAGTTGTTTCTTCATCTTCATCATTTACATTTACTGGTATAACAACATTAGTTAGCTCCACCTCTTTCTCTTTAGAAATCTCCACTTCCTTTTCTTTAGCAATCTCCACCTTCGGACTTTCCTTATCACTCCGAGGCTCTATCCTAGTGTCGGGAATATTTGGTTCATCATTCCTAGGGATTGAACTATCATCAACAATATTCTCTTGTCCATCTACCATCTTTTCAATTTCTTCAGATGTCAAGTGCTCATCAACCAGTGCCACATTTTCTCTTGCTTCCTGCTCCTTACGACTTTTATGCTCAGCAAGACTAACTTGTAATGTATCTTGTAAAATCATCTCATCTGCTTTGTCAACAGTTGGCACTGGAGCTGGTGGTGTAAGACGTGTGGATCTCCTTTCAGGAATACGAAGACGAATCACAGTTGATCGTCTTGGAGCACTTGACTCTGTGGCTTCCTTACCAGGGTTAGGTGACCTAGGGGCGCTAGTTGTCATATGCGTTCCGTCGGTAGACTCAGTCGGCTGTGACTGATTCAGATGAACATCTATCCCAAATACCTCCGTATACATCCGATAATGCTTCGTTTGCTTCATTTCATCAGTGATCATCCAAGCTAGTATCTGCATTCCAACTTTGTTTTTATGTCTTCCTGAGTTAAAAATATTCTTCATGATATCATCATCTTGCAAGTTGTGATACATGTCTCGAGCACGTCTTGAGATGTCAGGAAAGATAGTCATGTAATGACTGATAATGATCTTTGTAAATCTTGGATATGGAATCGAAGATGTTAGATGATGAAGCAAATAGTAAAGTCCTTCCCATAGTAACTCCGCATAATCCACATAAATGTTATTGACAAAGCAATACAATATTTGCATTATCTGCAACAGCGGTTGGTCCCATCCAGTGACACGTGTTGTTAAGCATTTGGAGAATATTTTGCATAACGTTTGCCATGGCTGCAGAAGACCAGTAGTCTTGAAATTCGATTGTGTCTTTAACTCCATTGTAAATCCCCATACTTTCTTGTAGACTGGAACCATGTCAAAAAATGATGGTGGTGGCACGAATGAATTATGATTGTTAGCAGTTGCTTGTGGAAGATGAAAGATTTGTCTGAAGTCATCCAATGTAAGAGTGAGTTCTGTCTTGTCAAGCATAAACCTGAGCCGATACTTTGATCCGTCTTCCTTCAAAGTAGGCCAGAACTGTGCCATATAAATCCATGGAACGGATGAAGAAGCTGCAATGTTGAATCGTAATGGATGATTCTTGATGATAATTCGTAGAATTATTTTTTGCCTTTCCTGGTAGACATTGCACATGATCGAGATCAACTTTCTTATTAGCATCCATAAGATCATATCTCTTGTTCGGAGGGCACAGTTCATCTGGATGAACATCAGCTGCATGTTGTTGTTGTACCATGATGATTACTGAATGAATACAATTGAGATGTTAGATAACAAACAATTCATTTGACATGTTTGTCTTTTTCTACTCTGTCTGTTTTATATGTGTTTCCTGGCAAATTCTTTTTGGACATATGTTGATCAGTTTGTTTTTTTCCCATTAGTGCTCGTCTAGCAATTTTTAGCACATGCCAAAAACCTTTATTCTTTTGATTTACCATTTTTGTGTGTTCTGGCAATTCTTTTTCGAACACACTTTTGATTTGCTTTTTCGCGTATAGATTTAGCTCTCTCTTTCTGTTTTTAGAATATCCTCACCAGAAATTCTTTTTGACATGTTACTCTTTCAAGAATGATGAAAAATTCTCTTTTGATATAAAGAGCAATAACTCTTTAAGAAAAATTAAAGAGAAATCAATCACTTTCTTAAATTGTTTTGTGAAAGAGTATCAATTTCCATAAATTTTGTTAAAAGCATTCTTTTTAAAGATAACCTAGAAGCATGTAATCACAAACCCACAACTGAATGGACACTAAGAAACTCACTCCTCATTATGTTCATTGCAGAAAATGGCCGAAGCCAGACATGACTTAGTCCACTTAAACAGTTGAGATTTGGATTAACAACTTCAAGTTTATAAAAACACTTTTGCTTTCACTTTTTGTTATGAATCTTAAACTATGAAGACAAACACATCTAATTTAATAATTGAATGGACACTAAGTCACTCACTCCTCATTCTGTTCATTACAGAAAAACAGCCCTAAACCGACCTGACTTAGTCCACTTAAACAATACGAATAGACATATAAGACCCACAACTTAGAATTCATGAAATAAATTGTTTCTGTTGCAAAATTATTGCATTTTCACAACACAAAAGACAGAACTTTTTTGTTCCACAGACATTCAAATATTAAGCATCACAAACATTAGGCAACAACATTATTTCTTTTTCAAACATCTTCACATTTCCACAAGTAAACTTACTGAGTTTGACCATTTGACTTCTTACTGAGTTTAACCATTTGACTTCCGATTGCCGAGTTTAAATTTGTTACCTATTACTGGTTTTAACAATCTGAAGATTCATAATGAACTTATAAAAACCAAACTCGATCGATTGTAATGATAAAATAAATTTTTCAAATAGCACTTTAAGCAAATAGTAAACTCGATAAAAATCAAAACTCGGATAATCTCGTCCGCGATTCAAACCTAAGGTCTTATCTTATGAATCTATTATCACTGTATTGCCATTATCATTTTGTTTACTTAAATCTTATGCATAAATTAACCTTACATGTGTAATATTCAACAGAAAATTCAATCACACACAAACTCGTAATCTTCATCTTTACCAGTTTTAAAATCGGTAAACACCCAAAATCATACAAAAATAATCAAACAAGAACGTTAATCTACTTCACGTTTGAGTAAGAACATGAAAATTGAAATGTTGTAAATGAACTTTAGAAAAGCTTAGTATGAATTTCTTCTCCAACTCTGAAATGGATTCGGTAAAAATAAAAAGTGAAAATAAAAAAATGACTCCCTTTTTTAACCCACCGAAATTATTTGAAATTTTACACTTTTAGCCCCTGTTCTTTTAATTTTCAATCAGACCTTTGTTTCTTTGAAATTTGTTTGTAAATATTTCACAACTCCCCTTTGAACAATGGATTTTTTTTACAAAAAAAATAAAACTCCCCATTGAAATGAAATCATGTAGAGTACTTAGTCCGAAAATGAAGATGCTTAAATAAAAACCCCCTTGAAATCATAACATTTTTCAACTTCATTCTTTGTGAGAAATCATTGTTTTTATTTAATTTTGAAAAACGATGTTGAGAATGAAAAAATCATAATAACTCCCCCTTAGATCAGATTCTGTATTTTCAATTTGAAAGCATTTTTTAAAAACTTGGAATCGTGAAACTAAGCATGTGATCTTGTTAAATTAAAGTTTTTTTTATATGAAAAATATGTCAAATCTTTTTGGTATTTTGAAAAATTTTCTTTTTGTTTTTGAAAAATTTATTTACATACTTTTGATGTATGAGCTTTTCATAAAGATAATTTTGTCAGGCTTTTCAACTGAGTTGGAGTCATACATCTCATACCAATTCGATGAACTAAATACTAAAAACGTTCTTTTGGAAGCGCCTTAGTAAATAGATCCGCTAGTTGGTATTCTGTCCGCCAAAGTAAATTTCCACAGTACCCTTCTCAAACATGTTCTTTAATAAACTAATATTAGTATGTCAATGTGCTTTGTCTTAGAATGTTGGACGGATTGTCATGAAATAGCAATGGCACTTACTTGGAGTCACATTAACATCGGAATCCGATTGTACTATATCCCAAAATCAAGCAGTTTGAGTACCATCCAAAAACATTGATACACAACATTAGACAGGAAACATATTCAGCTTAGCAGTTGACATCGCAGTACAATCCTGTTTCTTGAACACCAACTCACAAAGCTTTCCACTAAGAAATTGCAATTCCTCCTGATGTGCTTTTTACAACATACCTTACATCCTCATGGTCCCATCTGAAAGCAATTAGTTCAAATCTGGAATCCTTTTATCGGTACTATAGTCCTGTTATTATAGGACTGTCTAAGGTAACCAAGAAAGATCCGTTTTACCTCTATTGACGGATGTATGACTGTAGGACGTGCTTGATAACGAGCACATATAAAAGTAGCAAATGCAATGTCTGGTCGACTGGCTGTTATGTACATAAGCCCTCCTATCATACGACGATAAGTCGTTTGATCAGTAGAAGTGCCATGTAAATCAGTATCTAGCCTCTCAGTTGCCATAGGTGTACTCATGGAGACACACTCATCCAGACCTTTTTATTATAAAACAATTCCCCATTGCGTATTGTGACTGACTTATGAAAATGACACGGGGAGATTGATGAACTTGAAGTCCAAGAAAGAACTTAAGTTCACCTATCATCGACATTTCAAAATTAATTTTCATTAGATTTGCAAAACGTTTTGAAAAATATAGATTTGTTGATCCAAAAATAATGTCATCAACATATACTTGAACAAGTAATATGTCTCCCCCGTGACGTCGTGTGAACAAAGTCGGGTCAATAATACCTTTAGTGAACCCATGTTCAATTAGAAAAGAAGACAATTTGTCATACATGCACGAGAGTGCTTCTAATACCGTATAGAGCTTTTTTTTCAACTGTCGGACGTGAATCTGGAAATTCTGGATCAATAAACCCTTCCAGGTTGGGCAGACATAGACTTCTTTCAAAGGACCATTGAGAAAAGCCCGTTTGACATCCAATTGAAAGATAAGTGATATTCTTATGACAGCATAAGCAATTAAACATTTTGAACAGCCTCAGACGAGCAACAGGAGACAAATGACTCTTCAAAATAAATAACCTTCTTCCTCTTATAACCTTTAACAAAGACGATTTTGTTCCGAACTAAATATTTTCAGCATCACACTTATTCTTTCAAAGCCATTTGAGAGCAATAATGTTCTTTCCTTCTGGTCATGAAACGAGTTCCTAAAATTGAAGTCTCTCAAATTGATTCAACTCATCTTGCATAGACTCAATCCAACTGTGATCTGCCATAGCTTCTTTGATATTCTTTGGTTCAATTGTACTGACGGTTAAAGCATACATGCAAACCCTCATAATCTGTATGTACCGTTGGCGGGTCATGAACAGGTTTGGGATGGGTCACCAATAACGTAGTCCTAGAGGAAATCTTGTTGTCCAGATGCGAGTTAGGGTTGTAACTTGGTTGGAAATTCCTGCACATTTGATGGTACAAAAGCCATTGTGGATGACTCAATTTCCTCATGACTTGAAGGATTATATGGAACAAACTGTGCATTACCATCAAACTCAGCAGTGTCTTCTTGATTTAATTCATCAGCCTCAGGCAAAGAGATTGGAGAAGTTTGTTCGTCAGTTGTAGTGACAGCAGGAGGAGCCTCATGTGTGTCAACAATGATTGAAGATGTGGAAGGTGAGTCTTCATGAACTTGAGTTGGTTGTGCAGCGGAATAGATGGGCATATCAGAAGACTTCTGCTCATAATATTCTTCAAACATTGGGCCGAACAAATTATCCAAATCTTCTTTGAATAGAGTATGCATTGGTTCTACTGATGAATTATGATTGTTGAATCATTGAAGTTCGGGGTTCTAATACATCTTGTTTCAGAATGCCATCGTTTGTTAAGCCATCGTCAAATTTGACATGAATAGTCTCCATTATCATTTTGGTTCATCGATTATAAATTCGAAAGCCTGTTGATGTTTTCGAATAACCAATAAACACACCAATGTCCGCTTTTGGTTTCATTTTTCCAAGATCATCTCGATCATTCACTGGATAACACAATGAACCAAACACATGAAAATATGCAATATTCGGTTTTCGGCCGCGTAATAGCTCATAAGTGTTTTTTGTTGTAATCGTGTAACGAAGAATGATCGATTTTGAGTTAAAACATGTTGTAGCCAACTGTCTTCAGCCCAAGAGAAATTCAGGTAACCGAGAAATGATAAGCATTGTGCGAGCAGCCTCAACAAGAGTACGATTACGTCTTTCAACTACTCCATTTTGCTAAGGTGTGCGAGCAATTGAAAATTGTTGCATGATGCCTAACTTTTCATAATGAGCTTTAAGAGTGGTGTTTTTGAATTCAGTACAATTTGTCCAGTACAATCTTACAAACTTGGCTTGTAATTCAATTGAGCTTGACAATGAATTTCTTGATGATTTCTGGAGTTTCATCTTTCGAGCAAAGAAAATAAACCCATGTATATCTAGAATAATCATCCACAATCACAAGAATATACCTCTTTCCATTAATCGAAGCTACCTTCATTGGACCGCATAAATCCATATGAAGTAACTCTAATTTGGAATGATCACTTGAAACCAATTTAGTGAAAAGAAAGCTTTCTTGCTTTTTCCCTTTTCACAAAGCAAACCAAGGGATCTTTTTTTCCATATTTGAACTTTGGTAGAACCGTCACCAAGTCAAGTCAGGTACGAATCGTTTATGTTACCCAAAATTGAGATGTGACAGTCATCGGTGCCATAACCATGACCTTTGTAGAAGTTTGCTTTGACATGAGACATACGGGTGAAGAATCAGCCATGTCAGAAATGGAGATATATAACAATTTTATAATCGCGTCCGTCAAACTGTGAGCAAGTCGTCTCCTTCTAAATTTCATACGTAACATGTATTGGAGCGAAAATCCACTTCTAAATCTCCATCACAAAATTGTCCAACGCTAAAGAGGTTATGTCCAAGGCCTTCAACATAATATACATGAAAAATAGTGATATTGCCATGTTATATAATCGCCATAAGCCGTGATTGCAGCAAATTATCATTACCAAATGCGAACGGTCCCCATGAAAATTCTCATGAAATTTCTTCCAATAATGACCGGGCCACACCTCATATGCTTTAAAAACAACCACTGTCCAACAACCCACAGAACGAACTGAACTACCTGCAACACAAGAAGAGACAGACAGGAGGAATGGACAATTTGACTACCCATAATTCATAACTGAAACCGGGGATGGTTTTCTCAAAAGACGAGTATTATGAACATTTGGTTTTAAGCTGACAGGAGTCCAAATAACATTTGGTTGTAATTCAAACCACTTTTTCCAAATTCTACTTGTTCGAATCTTGTTTTTTATGAATTTTATTTTAAGTGTTTTTGGGTCGCACATTTTCTTTGCTTTTTCCTAGACCACTAGAGACCTTGTCCTTAGCTTATGAGGCACTTTCTACATCCAATCTTAGATTTGGAAACTACAAAAGTAGTATCTAAGGTCTTAGATGTGTCCCGTCTTTACTCATAAAACCTTCTAGAGCTACAAAAGTAGTTTTTGAAGATTTTTGGTGATATATAATTAGTGGAGAAGGTTCTACGAGTATTCGAACACACATTCAGCTTATGCTTTGCAACACATTTATCATGACAAGGAATAAACACATTTTTCATACAAGAACCACATAACAAAGTTTTTGCTTTAGAAGCATTTGCAACATCAACTTCAATTACATTTTCCTTGTTCGGAATAACATCTTCTTGCTTATTTTTCCTAACATAAACTGCTACATTCCTCTTTGCATTCTTAGAGTTATCTAAGACATTGTGCGCAACATGTGAATCTCTACTTATTGGTCTTCTAACTCTAGATGTAGCATTCATTTCTGTAGAAGATAAAGCACTTAAGTCTTGCTTGTTTGTGATTCTTGTGTTGTGACAACTCTGTACATTCCTGGTCTAATGACATTTGTGTTTTTGATTGCCCTTTTTGATATTTGTAGGTGAAGTCTGTAAAGTGACTGGTTACAACATTGGTTTCTTCTGTTTTGGGAACATCCGGTTTCTTTTTAACAACGTGTTTGCTTAGTGGTGTGACACAAAGAAAGAGATTTGAAAAACCATGTTTTTTTGTTCAAACCTAGTATTTACAGACTTACATTTTTTAGCTTGTTCTAATCTTTTCTTTAACTCGTATATGGTAGTTAAAAGATTCTGATTTTCAGCACGAATAGCACCATATACATATGTTTTCTCAGAACATGAACAATCAATTCATCCATTTCCTTTTGAGTTTGAGACCGTGTCTTTTTGATTGAATCGAAAAGATTTTTATTACACCATGTTAGTCATTACTCGTTCTTTTATCAAGAGATTGCACAGTACAGAATCCAAAACACGTTCAACACCCAAGTTTCTATCCATCTTGAAATCCAAGAGATAATCAAAGAGGAAATGAAATTTTATTTTTCAAAGTAGAAATCCCATTTATGTTTTTCCTCTTTCATGTTGTATTTTAATTGAAAATCAACACTTTGGCTTTCAATCGTTTGACATCGTTTCAAAATTTTATTCTTGCTTGCAAATCCTCTTGAATCTCAAAAGATATCTTCTTGACTTTTTTCAGTTTAGCATTATAAGATCTATCTACACACTCATGATTAATCACACACAAAGCTCTACATTATGTTTGAGTATGGCTTTCCAAAAGTTTGGTCATATTAACAATTCATTTTGCTTCCTATTCATCAAGCATCACTTTTTGACTACTCAAAAAACATATTTCATTTTCTTTAATACCCTTTGAAATAGATTCTGAAAGCATTCAAGATAAACCTTCAACTCGTTAAGAATTGGTTTAACTTGATCTTGACAAAAATCATTGATTTCGTTTCTACCAGGTGAAGTGTATAAAATAGCTTGCTCTTTTACAGTTCTTCTGTAGTATAGCATAGACAGCTTTCAAACCAAGAACTTTTACTTGTCTAATTCCTTTGATCAAAGGTGACTCATCAATTGACATGTTTTATTTATACTGGAATCTTAAAACCGATGGAATAAAAGAATAAATATGAAAAAAATATTTTTGCTCAACAAAGCTCTTTTTGAGGACAAAATCTTCATAAAGCGCCTTTAATTTTTGTAGTTAATTGTCAACAACTGTGTTTTGTTTGCAATATCAAATGACATCAATTTTTTCTGTCATTTTTATGTTGACTTTTGAAAAGCAACCTATAAAGAATGTCCTCAAATCTCTAAAATTCAAAGGAATTTCCTAAATTACTAAACAAATGCAACATATAACTTTGGACACTTTAAAATTGCTTGCTTGAGTGTATAAGGATCCGGATACCCCAAACCATGTTTCAATTGTTGGTAATACACAGACAATGGTTTTGGTCAAAGCATAAACATTTCTTGTAACGAATTGCCAAGTTTCAAAACAGATCAACATTCTTTTTCATTTGGCCTTAAAACAAATCTAGAAAGTATCATGATAAGTTATCCTCTTTTCACTCATTTGCCCTTTTTAAACTTGAATAAGTCTTTTGTAATTCATCATTTTTTTGTTTGTAATTTTTAACATCTAAATCTAATTTATCTCGTTGTTTTTCGATATCTCAAATGATATCTCGATCACGAACTAATTGAGACTGAGCTTATTTATTATAACGTTTTACCCGTTCATCAGCCTTAAGAAATTCGTTGAGATAATTATTATCCTTGTTAATACCCTCTAAAATCCGAACTCGTTCCTTATACATCTCAATTTGACTAGTCAAATGCGTGTTTTGTGTTTGGACTTGTTTAGCAAATATTCGTTGTTTTTCAGCTTCCTGATATGCATTTCTAGCAAGATTTTCTACTGCACATAGATCAGGAACATGCGTACTTTGTCAACCCTGCACTATTAACATTTCCCATTGAATGAATCAAATTTAATATTGCTTAATAATCTGATCATCATCAATGTACTTAGTTAATAAAGTTTAGTATGAGGTGGATACAATGGTTCATTATTTTTCATCGAATGGATGAAGATTGTACCGTACTATCTGAGACGAGATATGCAGACTCATAGCTTGGCCCATCATCAGAAGAATGATCAGGCTGGTTGAATTCTGGCCATTTAAAGCCATATGTTTGCACATGAGTTCTTATTTTCTTTCCCCAAATCCTTGAAAAATCAGCTTAGAGATAAATCATTATGCTCATGCAGTAAGAATTAAACCCAACTTCATCCGTTTTGCCATAACATTTACTCCAGTGAAATACTCCGATCACATAAAGTACACTTTGAGTTGGGACCTATGCCTTGCAGAATGCCTTTTACACTGCAGGTGTAGCAATTGAACAGTTGAAGATTGCCTGAAGAATGGATTCGAATAGTACATTTTTAGACATGTTTACAGTATACATTTTGGAGAATTCATTCAAGCAAAATACTTTATAGTCTTGGTAAAGTAGATAGTATGATATAAAGAAAGGTTGTTACTTTGATATTCCTGATTGAAATTTTAACTCTGAGTAATTGTTGTTGGATGTGTGTTTAGGAGTGGTTGGTTTGTAGATAGTTAGTTATTTGTTGTGTGGGTTGTGTAAATATTTTGTGTTTTGGGATGGGGATAGGAGTATATTTGTGTTTAGTGTTGTGAGTATGTTTGGAGGATATGATTAAGGATGGGTATGATTGATGATGTTGATTAATATGTAGTGGTGGGTTATGTTGTGGTTTGGTGGGGGGGGGGGGGGTTGTGGTGGTTAAATGGGTGAGTATTGTAATTTGGGTATTGAGAGTTTTATTAATTTATTATTTGAGAGTTGATGGTTTTTAAAGTTAGAAATTTTGGATGTTGTTTAGAATATAAAGAATCATCAAACAAATCTACTGTCAATCGTTTAGCAAGACGAATCTGAGTCACATATTTCAACCATTCCGGTTGTAAACTGTTCAGAAACTTTGTGTTAATTGTGACAGTTGGAAAGTTCATGTTATTTTGTTCCAAATCATTCATTAGCTGAGCAAAACGATTGTAGACAGAAACAAGTGCTTCCCCTGGTTCAGCAACAAATTGATCAAATTCGTTTGTAAAACGCGTTTCTCTGTCAACTCTGTTTTGTATAGTTCCCCTCATCAGTCGTTCAACTCGTTTCCACATATCCTTGGCCGAAGTGCAAGCATCCACAGAATTGTAAATCTCATTAGGAATAGAAAAGTAGAAATCATATCATAGACTCCATTTCAGCATCATAGAGCAATAAGTCATCACCTTCAAGATCCTCTATAGTTTGCAATCGTGGTATTGTCGAGCCTTCAGGAAGGAAATTCTTAAACTCATAAGGGCCTTCATCAAGTGCTTTGAGAAGCCACTTGCGGTTGTCTCTCTTGCGGTTCAGATATCGTCTGAATCTACTTGCCCATGGTATATAACTACCCCTTTCAAGCATATAAGGCCTATTTTTCAGAAACCTGCATCACAAGTTATTGTTGATATGTTTTGGATGTCGACATGTCATATGATTCAAGATTTGGATCTCTGGTATGACGAAAATGAATGAATTTTGTGAGAATAGGTATCAAATCGGTAACAAAGGAGTCAAACAGGACAACACAGTTTCACAAAGGATAACACAATTAGGCTGAAAGTAATACGCTTCTCGAATCAATACACAAACACGGACAATATGTAGTATAAATTCGGTAAACTTCCAACTAAGCAAAACTCGGAAATCTTCAACTACTCAAACTCGGAAATCATCAAACACTCCAAACTCGTAAATCTTCTTACCTAACAAACTAGCGGTAAAAACAAATTTCAAAACATTCAACAATTATGGAAATATTAATAATCACAAATTCGAAGAACCTGACATTATATGAATTACTAGATAATCCAAAAATCACACTGCATAACAAATTCGATAAAACCAATTTGATTTCCGAATTTGTAAAATTTTTTAAGAAAATTTGTTTTTTCCTAACACTTCAAATCACGATAAAACCGTGAAATGAATGTATGTTAAAACTTTTGAAAGCTTATTTCCGAGTTTCAACGTAGTAAACCCTTAGTTCACAAAAATTTCGATAGAACCAAAAAAAAAGAAACGCGAATAGTGAGAAATCTATAAACTCGATAAAATCGAGTTTGATAGTAAGATCCTAATATACGATTTTCGATAGAATCGAAAGATCGTATATATCTATTACAAGATATTTTTACCAAAACTATACTATTAACACTATTGAGTTTGCTAAAAATGACAAGAAAACACTTCCGAGAATGACCAACTACTTCTGAGAACGAGGAAAATACTTTCGAGAACTGTTGAATTTGCAAAACAACACTCAATAACGTCCAATAACTAGAATTTGCTGCCAAAACTAATCTCGAAAGCTCAAAATCTTCAACCGAATCCTTCGAATCTCATATTATACTTCTCGGACATAAAAAATTCTCACAAAACGAACACTCTAATTATCTAATGGCGATTGGGGGAAAAAAATTACCACTTGATAGGAGTCCATGAATCTTGAATCGATCATATCAAAACTTGGAATGGCATAGAGAGAATAGTAGAGAGGAACAAATATTTTGAAATCAAATGATAAAATGGAGGGAAATGAAAGGGAGTTTGTTATCAAAATGTATCACCCCATTTAATGAGATTAGAGGTGGTATTTATATAGGTGAAGGGAAGCCTCCTTCCCTTCCTTATTTTCCTAACTTGACACATCATGTCCATAGAATTTGGTAAATATGCCTATTTCATTCTTTTTATCATAATAAACCTTAGTTTACAAACTACTTTGACATTAACAAAAGAAACACTAATGACTTAAATAATACAAAATCACATAATCAACACTTTTAATGATCCTAACAGGTATTACACAACATATCACATTGGGTAGGAGTACCCATCCGATCCAATAACCAACACAATATAGGTAGGCGTACCCCTCCGATCCAATAATCACGAAGCATGAGGTAAGCGTACCTCTTCCGATCCCAAATAACACAAGTATCACATAGTCATATAATAGCCATATAATGTACAAAAGCAATTTAAAACACATAATCACAGCGATAAAACATTTCAAAACATATTTTGCATCATTTTCATCCCAAGAAAAACTTACAAATGGACTATGAAACTCACTTGATGCACAGCTACTTCACAATATCCTTGAAATCAACTAAACACAAATAAAACCCATGTTACACGCGATTAGGCTAAATGCCCAAGACGATGTAACAATCAATTAATGGACTACTCTGTTTATATTATGATTTTAAACCCTTTACCATACTTCCAATATCTTATTTATACTCTAAATACCTTTAATCATTTATTCTTGTTTTCTAGAATTTTGGCAGAATTTATGACCACAAATAGAATACTAAATCACCAAATTGACTTTTCCCCTTTCATTCCTTACCTTCCCAATGGGTTATGAACTACTGTGATTTTTTAGAAAAAATAATATTAAGCCTAACTATTTTATAAAAATTCAACATCACAAAGTACTCAAATTCGGATCTGAACGCACACCAAAAAGTTTGATTTTTCTAAAAATACTTAGACAATGAATTAAGATTTGTGCTTGAGCTGGAGTTAATAGACACATAAAATATGACCTTTGATTTTTGGCTAACCTCAATTCAACTTTTAAGTAGGGGTTTTATTCTCCGAAAACAGATCCAAATCTGACCCGAATTTACTATTATGAAAACTTTTCTTGCAAGAATTATTAGACTAACTTCCCGACTCAAAACCTTTTGAGGCCGGACTTTTTGGTAAACTAATGCCTCTTTGACATCAAATTTTAGGCACAGATTCAACACCAAAACGTCGTTTTTAATCATTGAGATATCATTCAATCAACACGACCCAAAATTCTGCCAAACCCTAACTTTCAATCTAACGCTAATCGAAACTAAACTGTTTACACCCACATGCTCTAAATCTAATCTCGAACACTCCCATATAGTTTTATATCATTAATTTACAGAAAATTTATTAACCCTAATTATTTCATCAATTAAAGTTACTAATTATAAAAAGATTAAACAAAAACTTAATTGAAAACATACATAAACCTTTACTTGATTACACTTGAATCACCACCTTGGTTCTTGATAAAAAAAAAAAAATTTCTTTTTTCTGAGGTGTTTTTCGAGCTGAACGAACAAAGAGGAGAGAAAAAGTGATTTAGAGATTTATTGATCTTATATATATACTACCTAGAATCCTAATTGTAATAAGATTTTGTTTCCCTTTTTTTTCTTTCTTTGAACCGACCCACAAACACCCCTTAATTAAAAATTAATTAATTTTTTTAATAATTTTGAAATTTATACATATAATATATGTTATTTATATTTGTTTTATAAAAACTATATTTATTACATATTTACTTAAAACCATTATTAAATAAATACACTAAACTTAAAATAAAAACACTTACACTACTTAATATTATTTTTCCCAAATTTTTTTATTAATTACCTCATAAATAAATTATCAAACCTCAACATCTAATTAAATTTTCAACTCGAAATTAACGATTCACACTTCATAATTTTACCGACGATAAAATAATGAAAATCACTATACTTCCGAAATCACCATCACATACGAAATGAAATGACTGAAAAAACCATAACTCAATCACAATAATATGAACATGCATCACGGATTGATATCAAATACGCATTTAAGATTACACCAGCTCACCATTATAACACATATAAATACTTTAGTTAACTCTAAATGTTTGACTAACATGCTCAAGTCACGGTTGTCATAGTATCCCCTCCACAAGGAAATTTCGTCCTGAAATTTAACTAGTAGGTTCAACAACACAGTCAGCAAACAATCGAGGATACTTAGCTTTCATATGGTCCTCACGTTCCCACGTGAACTTAGGGCCACGCTTTGAATTCCAACAAACTTTAATGATTGGAATCTTACTACGTTTCAAACTCTTAACCTTACGGTCTATAATTTCTACGAGTTCTTCAATAAACGAAGGGTTTTGTCAATCTTGATCTTTTCTAGTGGCACATCCAAATTTGCATCCACCAAACACTTCTTCAAATTCGACACATAAAATGTGTCGTGCACGCTACTCAACTCTTCGGGCAATCTTAACCGATAAGCTACAGGGCCGATCCTTTTAAGGATTTCAAATAGTCCTACATACCTCGGTGTCAACTTACCTTTCTTTCCAAAATGCATCATGCCCTTCTAAGGCGACACCTTCAGTAACACTCGATCCCCAACCTCAAACTCTAGTGGCTTGCGCCTATTATCAGCGTAGCTCTATTGACGATATCTCACCGCTTTGAGCTTTTCCTTTATCAAGACTACCTTATCAGTCGTCTCTTGCACCAATTCTGGTCCAATCAACCTGCTTTCTCCAATTTTAGCCCATAGAACGGGCGACCTACATTTCCTTCCATACAGTGCTTCGAACGAAGCACATCGAATACTCGAATGGTAACTATTATTATAAGATAATTCAGCTAACGGTAGGTGGACATCCCAACTGCCACCAAAGTCGATCACACACGCTCTTAACATATCCTCCAATGTCTGAATTATACGCTCACTTTGTCCATCCGTCTGAGGATGATAAGCCATACTCATATCCAATCGCGTCCCTAAGGCTTTCTATAATGTTTGCCAGAAACGTGATGTAAATCGTCTATCTCGATCTAAAATAATCGACACAGGCACTCCATGTCGTGCGACGATCTCATCGATGTATAGCCTTACCAACTTCTCCATACTGTAATCCTTACGTGTCGCTAGAAAATAAGCTGACTTGGTAAATGATACGTGCTAAAACACACATCATTTATACTTCGGAAAATGCTAATAAACGGACTAAAACACTAAAATATGGATAAATATGTTGCAAATATGTTTGTATTGTATTTTTATGT
>BQNB010098989.1:0-25030 GCA_026074375.1 Tanacetum coccineum
GGCTTTGTACTCTTCTGATTCTCGTGTCCGCGCTTGCCCGTTTTTGACTGTTTTCTTGTGATTTTTGATTTATCCGCACCTGTACACACAAAACACAAATACAAGCATATTTTTGCCATTTTTGGTCTGTTTTGGGTTTATTTGGGTTATTTTAGGTACAAATGGATATGTGTATTTTACACTTATCAGTCTTCCTGCTCTTGATGATATCCGAAATCTAATCCATAGAAGAACCGTTCTTGAAAAGACAGACAAAGAAGGAAACACCATTCACAAGTTTCCAAACCAAATTAAAACTAACGAGCTCTTCAATTATCTTAGACCTTGTGAACTTGTAATTAGGGAACATGTCTATTCCACCATAGGAAGTAGAGACCATACTCAAGCAGTTATTGCCTTGATGTTGTATTGCCTAGAAATCAGACAACCCTTCAACCTTGCCTACTTCATCATTAGGAGAATGTACTTCTTTAGAGACGAAAGGATAAAGTTCTACCTTATGGTATGATCCTAACTTGTCTCTTTAGGAACCTTAAAGCAAACATGCCTGAACACCCATTTGATGAACGATATAAACTTGTCCTTAGGAAAATGTCCTCCCTTAAGGCAAAAAAACCGAAGAAGCCTCCACCCAAAAGAACTAGGAATGTAGGAAAATCTAAGCGTACTCAATTGAGCACCTCATCCTCAACCTAGTCACCACCATCAAATAATGGAGAGTTGCCTAGCACTAAGCTTTCCCCTAGGTCTTATAGTAGGGCTCTTAAGGATGATCCAAACATGTCCAAGGAACAAAGAGAGACAAGAGGGATGTTTAAAAATTTGGGTCAAGCGTTGCACAACTTTGCAAGGATGTTGAAGAAAGGATGTCGTTGAAGGAAGAGTTATTTGTGAAACAATTTGAATGTTTAATTATTGTGTCTTTGAATTCTTAACTTGACTACTTGAATCTGCATGCTTAAACTTTATGGTTGAAACTACGTACTCTCTTTACCTTGCTATGCTTTATGGATATTTTATCATGTTGATGTTTTTGGTAGTAAATAATGTGGTTTGCATGATCATTTGTTTCGTATTTGGGGTGCAAATTGATGTTCTAGTCATTTTTATTGAAACCTGCGACTCACGGATCCACCATATCGTAGATCCGTATGATGTTTTGGTGGATTCGTGGCTCGCCAGTCCAGGCGCCAAAATTTGAATTTTCTTGATTTTTAACTTTTTCTACTTTATCTTATAACCATGCTATATGATACTATTTGGGATCTTAAACCTTAGGATATAACATGTTCTTCATATAATCCAAGGACCATTATACAATCCACTTCACCACTTTCACCTTATAATCATCATCCTCAAACACCATTTTCTTCACACCTTCTCCACATTTCTCTTATACAACATCACTAGTTCACTACCATGATTAGTTCATCCAAAACAAATTCACCAAACTTTAAATGAAAAACCGCAAGAATGAGTGTCAAGTATCCAAACTATGTCAATCTCACATCATTAAGTGAAGAACAACCAAATGAGAGAACTCCTTCACCACCTCCTAGAAAGAAATCCCTTTCACCACCTTAAGCTCCATCAAAATCCATCTCTAGCAAAAGCACACACTACACCTCTTCATCATCACCAAGTGAGTCTCCTACACCAACTCATGTTGCACCTCCACCTAAACTTCATTTTGTCATTCTGATAAAACAAGAACCTCAAGAACTTCCTCCACTACAAATATCACCAAATGATCCCTATGCTCAAACCATGAATAATTGGCCACCGGGCCCTTCTAATCCATCTCCACCACCACGTGTTTTACGACCACCTCCTGGTTTTCTAAATCCACCACCTGGATTTGAACCACTACCATCAACCCAACCTTTGTTTGTTAACATTAACAACAACACACCTCTCCTCCACAACAATGCACCTCCACTTGAAAACATTAACCATCCACCACCAAATCTTGGAAATCAAGATTTTCCCAATCCTCCAAACATTTTAGATTTTGTTCATCTAAACAACATGCCTCACCTCCACAACATGTTTTGTCAATGTTGCAGCACCACAAGGCATGGAATCCAAATGCTCCGAAACCGTGTCACATATATGTTCTCATACATTCGATACCACCTCGGCTCTTCATCACACCTACCTTACTTTCCGCATTAGCCGCATAGCAATCTTACCTCACCCCTCGGATTATATGGTAAAATGACATTTATCTCAAGATTTAGGATCTTTAATTGTTTTCTTTTTCTAGTCTAAGATTATTGTGTAATGGCTTTAACACCAAATTTTATGTTTTATCTCTTATAATGGATTTAACATTATTTCATTTTGTTGTGTTGATGATGGATTTTTATATTTATGCATATGTGGTAGTCATATATATATTTTCTTGTCTACTAACTTTGTTTTGTAGCACGCATCCATAGCTCAATTCCTTGGTGCCCAAACCAAGGGGGAGCATACACCAAGGGGGAGCACTTGCAACTTAGTCGTTACTTTTTACTTATAACAAAGTGACTCAACAATCGTCAAAAAACAAGACTTGCAAGGGACCGCCTTACAACACTTTTTGCTTGACAAAAAGGGGGAGATATATGTAAAATATATCTACTAAATACTTATTTAGTAACTTTTAATAAGCATGAGTTTATATTTTGTCATCATAAAAAGGGAGAGATTATTAATACAAATATTCGCGTAAAAATGATATTTATATCTTCATGTTTTGATAATAACAAATATAATGTCATACTACATAAATACGTTACGTAAACAGTTATTTAGTCAAAAGTTTACTTGACGGCCGACAAATCATTAAGGTATGTAATTTGCATTATTAAAACATAGTTAATGATCAAAGGAAAATTATTATCATTTGCATAAACCCTTTCTAATCAATTGATTTAAATTAACACTGATAATTGTAAGCTAGTGTATTAATCATGTTAAAGACAAGATATGATTTAACATAAATGGAAAAACAATCTTGTTTAAATCTTTCCCAAATCTAGAAAATATGTCCTTATTGGTGATAAGAAATATTTTGTTCTAAAAGAATCTATTAAACTAGTTTTAATAAGTACAAAACAATATTTTGTATAGATTTAGGGTTAATCATAAAATGACAAATGTTGTCTTAGCTCCTCGAACGGATCCACCGTAATAAGGCACATAACCAGCTGATGGTTGATCCGTGGGTCGCACCATCCAACTGTTTGGGACAACATTTAAATTTCAAAGGTTTGCCTATAAATAGCAACCTTAAGTCTTCATTTTAGACAACTATTGACAAATATTTTTCACATACTTCTTTTATATTTTATATTCTTTGATCATTATACTTGTTACATAATCCATTACAAGTGATCAACTCATTCCACTCTTTAGTGAAGAACACTCAAGAAGACGTCAAGCTTCAAGTGTTAATTGTTTAGTTGTGTCATCATGTTTGTGATAATCATTCATCTTCTATATCTTGTGTTGTGTGTTATGTATATCATATGTGTATGATATGTTAGTATTTAGGCCTCAAAATACATGTGTGTTTTAGATTGGTCTATCTCATGTAGAACTCGGTATTTAGCTTTGTACCGAAAAAAGTGTAACCGACGTGTATGGTTTTCTCCGCCTAAAGGGAGCTTGTTGACATAGTGAAGATAACTCTCAAGTTGGGTACTTGGGGAGTGGAGTTGGAAAAGAGGAGCTTCGTAGACGAACCACTATAAATCATTGTGTCATCGGTTTGATCTTTCTTATCTTTACTTGTTCATATCTCGTTGTTTACTTTTCTACTTTTTGCGTCGCTTTCATTATAACGTGTGTGTATCTCTTGAGTTATCATATAGAGTCGATAATTTAGTTTTATTTATTACAGTAAATAAATTATCTACCCTCCCCATCTCTTCTAGTTTCCACAAAAAGGTTCTATAGAGACACACTGCACACCTTATTTAGAAATACTATGTGAAGCCATCTCTCAAGTCTAGCAAGATTCAGAAACCAACAATTGACCTTGAACAAGAATATAAGAAGAGTGATGTTAGGAATTAAAGATTCCTTGATGCTATTTGAATAAATGAAACAAGAGGGACTAAATCGACATAATGAAGATTCTACAAATAATGGAAGATTGTAGAAGATATGGTAAAAGATATGAAGATCAGAATTGATATCCAAATGATTTAGTTTCCTTATAATATTAAATGTGTTGACTAGGAAGGTTGAATACTTATGGAAAGTATTAATATATTAAATATGATGTGTAAGGTTTAAGGTTTATTAGGAAACGGATTGATTGTAGAATACTTAGGAAAGTATTAATTGTATGGTAATCATACTTAGGACTCCAAGTATAAAAGGAGGTCCTAGGGTGTAGAGAAAATACATTAATCTCTACACATTCATCATACACACATTTTATAGTTAGTTCATAGCTTCAAGGTTGTAAACCATGTTACCATTCAGAGTAACCGTATTCAATATATTGAGGCTGAAAGTTTTGTTTATTGTTATTATTCTTCTTAGTATCACAACCTAGTTTCCGCATAGTTTGTGATATTCCCAATCAAAGTTTCTACCATAGTTGTCTTAGATTTATCCAATACAACTAAACCTTATATCAGCTAAGAAGTTAAAGATCTATTCAGAAAGGATCAACAAGTGGTACCAGAGCTGGTTGAGAAGCTTTGAATAAGAAGAACATACTTTTTACACACAAGATTTGTTTGTCGAAGAAGAGATAGCCTATAGCTCAAGTTCTTCAAATGCTAATTCTAAGGTACATACTTGTTCTATTGAATGTGAGCAATCATATGCACAACTTAAAAAATTATATGATACTCAAAGGGAACAACTTGGTTGATGTAGTTACTGGAAATTAAGCTATACTCAAGCTTTAAAAAATGGGTAGAGGCTCAATTAGTTGCTCATCATAAAAAATCAACTTTGGTATGAGGAAAAGATTAGATTTATGGAAATTGTTTTAGATGACCAAAAACTGTATGTACTCACTATACATAAAAAACTTTAGCAGAAGCTGTTAAAAGAAAAGAAGAATTAAAAACAATATTAGGAATCATTGAAAACTTTTTCTAAAAGTTTAATACACTACTTAATAGTTATTGAGTGCTAATGATAAAAGTGGTTTTAGGATAATGGTGCAAAAGAGTCACTAAAGTAAGATGAAACAATTTACTAGTGTGTCTAAAGTTGAAACAAGTAATTCTGAAACTAGTAATGATAAAGTGGAAATGCCTAAAACTAAAATTGTTAGGATGAGTGAGCCCATCATTAAGGAATAGGAATCTGACAGTGAAGATGATGAGATTATGGTCAAACCTAAGGAAGTAACAAAAATAGTCAAACCTAGCTTTGAAAAGATTGAATCTGTTAATGCTAGGAATGAAACTGTTAGGCAAGCAGAAAAACCTAAGAAAAACAATGAGAGTACTAGAGGAAATAAAAGAAGCTATAATGGTATGATGACTCATGAAATTAGGTGAAAGTTTGGGTTTAACAATAAGGCTTGTATGTATGTGGTAGGTTTTGATCACCTGCACTTACCTGTAAACTCAAGAGAAGATTAATGATTAAAAACGGTTAAACCAGTGTGGAACTACTCAAAGAGGGGCGAATCACCAAAAACTTTGTTAGATTTCTCACCCCAGTCCAAAATAGTAATATATGTTCCATAAGCTCAGTACTAACTATGTCAGGACTAGTATCCTTAATACTGCCAAATCAGTTTGTTTGCTTACCTTAAAAACTTGATGATGCTATTGCCAACACTTTACTTCATATTTAATTAAGCTATATTTTATCTGTTAAAAGCCCATTTAAAGATATACATGGAAAGATACAACAGATATTTCAACAAAAGGTTAATATGTTAAGTGTACAAGGGTTTAATACCGATAGGCCAAAAGCAAGGTTAATTACTGTTAAGGCACTCAGCTAGCTGGGTTGGAAAACCAAAACCTGTAGAATTAGACCATGTTTTCAATCCAATGTCTTTTTTTTGATGCATACAAAGACATGACAAGATATGATCATGTTGATGCACTAGGCAGGTTCTAGTCTGTTCTGGCTTGGGACTTCAAAAGACACTAACTTTTTTATTGCAGGGCAATTCATAAAGAGATTGTGATTATGTATTAATGTGGTTTGTATTTTTGTGCTTTGTGGACTAACTTTTTGCAGGAAAAGAAAATAAAAGTGTTAGATGGAAAAGATAGTTGGTGTCGTTCATATTGTTGTTGCGGTTTGTTTTGAGATATTCTAGAAAACTAGGGTTTTTCACAAACTCTAAACAGAAGGTTCAAGAAACTCAAGAGGTTAAGAAGAAGGTTTATAATTTTTATCACAAGGAAAAAAAACAGATATAACGCCCATTCCGTCTACTGATAAAGGTTCTGAGTGTGTTTAAAACACCCCACAGTTCACACCCCATAAAAGTCTGTTGTTTTACCTATTCTAGATCTGGATTTGCAAAAAGTAAACAACATGGGATTAGCTGGCATGGTTATAATTATTGCATGAGCGTAAATCAGAAGCCCCGGCACCCCTCTCACACTCCGCCTCCTCTCGCCTAATGTTGGTGTGTTTGTTATTATACTGCTAGTAATATTAGTATTGCCAGTTGTTACTTAGTACTGCTAGTACATAGAACTTAGTATTGCTTGCGTGAGTTTTAAAAGCAGTTGGCTTGTGATTGTTGTCGTGCTATGTATAGTATTGTGGTGAAAAAGGCTAACGTTGATGCTCATGGTTTTGTTGTTCATGGAGTGTTGTCAGGTTTTGTAATTATGATGCTGCTATAGCAGATAAACAACAATGATGAAGATACATCAGGTGTAGTCTTCAACGGGTTGCTTTGATAAGGTTTATGACAGCAAGGGTTTACAGCAGATACAAGTTAATACTGCTTTGGTCGACTAGCAGACTTCTGGAAGTATAATCTTTAACAGGTTTATTATTAGTGTTGGTCGAAGACTAAGAAGAATGCTATTATGTAAGTAAGAAAAGCTGTATAAAAGCAAGTTGTGATCTCAGCAAAAACCTAGTTAAAGGGTTTTTTTTTAATAAGGAAGTTTGTAAGAAGAATTGATATAGGGTTTTCCGAAAACCTAATAGAGTTTGACATGAAGGGTTTACAAGCAGGTAGCGATATGTTATATATGAATGTTGATGAATGGTCGTGTTATAAAACAGCAGGTTACAAAGATTGTTGTATGTTGCGACGCTTATTATGGTTCTTGTATCTGTTACTCTTTAATATTGAAGCTTCAATAAGTTCTTGTGTTTCTGCATTGAGATTATAAGTATAATAAATTTACTCGATTATGTGCTAATAAGAATGACAAGCAGAAGAAGGATGCGTTTCTTGGTTTAAGTGTGCTATGTCAGACTTCCAGGAGTATATAGTACATTTAGGATTTGTGAACTTTTTAATAGTGTTGTTCGATCTCGTAATGATGTATGAGAAAAAGAGATGAGATTGGTTTTTTATTGTTGTTTGTATGTAACAGTGGTATACAAGAATTAGATTACTACTAAGGTTGTTTAGTGTTAATGTTGTTGTGCTTGTTACTATGTTAGCGAGTTTTTTATGTGAGGACACTGAATGATTGAGAAGAAGATCATTGGTTCGGAGCAGGATGATAATCCAACTTGTGTCTTTAATGCTAACAGTATATGATTAATATTGTTCGTATACATTTGATGTTGCTCATTTTAAATTTTCTTGCTGCTGCGTTTGTGTTTGGAGACGAAGGACAAAGAGAGGCGTGTGTATACTATGATACCCTAACTAATATATACTCTTTTTCTCAATTTGAATTAGGCTGGTTCTTAACAAAAGATATTGGAGCAGATAGTTGATGATTTCACTCTGTTTTGTTATGTAGCTGGCTGTGTATGTTTAAATGGATGATTGCGTACTGATGTTCGTGAACTCTATGTGATGTGGAAATTAAAACTGTGATATAAGTTTAGTGAAGATGGTATATATGGTATGTATTGATAATCATTGACTGCGTGATCTTTTTATGGGTCTTGTCTTAACAAAAGCAGGTTTATGATGTGAAGAAATGTTGTTTATTGATACTGGCTATAATTGTGATTACTTACTGTTTGTTGCGTTGACATAAGAATTCTTAGCAGGGTTGTTGATATTCGCTGGTACAACCCTATTTATGATTGGGTTTAATAGAGAGCAGGAAGGCATTAAAGGATATGGGTATAGGGAGGAGGTGGTTGTACTGTGAGTTATGATCCGATCTTTAGTGCTTGGATTATGGCAGTTTTGATTGTAGCAGATTATGATGAAGGTGTTGGGTTAGTGTACCAGAAGGGTATTAATACTTGCAGCTTTGATCAATCTGCTAGTATTAAAGAATGGAGTTTGTACTGCTAGCATTGTGCGGATGTCAGATAAAAAACACAGTTTGAGTTCTTCCGGATAGTTTGTTCTTTAGCCTGATCTATGGATATTAGTGGTTTTGAGAATGGCAAGTGACAAGAGATGGAGAATTTTTAGTGGTGGGTTTTCCCCATTTCCAACCACCAACAAATGGTAATCAATTCATTTCCATGTCTACCGACACTAGAATTGCTATTCTGTGCAAACGGCATTGCGTAAAGAATTCTAATTCGTTGTTTAGCTGAAGTTTGCTAAAAACTATTAGGTTCTGCAAACTCACCATGCTTCACAGTAAAGAGTTGGCTAGTCCAAAGCAAACGGCTCTTGGTAAAGACTTCTCAAATCGTTGCTGGCTGCTCGTTTGCCCTCAAAAACTATTATGGTTTATCAATTCACCATGTTTTTTATAACAGAATTGGATTATTTTGGCGCAACGGCAAACGTAAGGAATCATCAAAATCGTTTATGGTGTAGTTTGCCAATACTAACTTATACATTTCTGTTATTCACTTCAAAGTGATGAGATGTTTTGAAATTATTGAATGATGATCTTTGTACCAATTTTTTTACCCTGTTCGTTGTATTTAGGAACTTGACATACGTATTGATAATGAAGAAAAGTTGGGTGAGGATGCATCTAAACAGGGGAGGATTGATGATGCAGATGCAGAGGCTACCTTCATTGATGAGACTTTAAATGATGCTAGAAACAAGAACAACAATATTTCAAACAACAATTAGAAGTGAAGAAGTGTTTGGATACATCCCCCTGGTGATCAAGAAGCTTACATTAAAGAAACTTGATGATTAACAATGCTAATATCATGTTTTAGGAGGATTGTTGGGAATCTTTCATTCAAGAAATTGATGATTAACAAATATATATCAGTTTAGGGAAAGGATTGTGGGAATTAAAGGATTCCTTGTTGCTGTTTAAATAATTGAAACAAGAGGACCTAAATGACATACATGAGATTCTACAAATTAATGGAAGATTGTAGAAGATTATGGTCAAGATAAGAAGATAGGATGAATATCCAAATGATTTAGTTTCCTTATATATTAGATGTGTTGACCTAGGTGGTTGAATACTCTATGAGATAAGTATTTAATATATTAAATTTTGATGAGTATGATATAAGGTTTATTAGGAAAAGTATTGATGTATGTTTACTTAGGGGAAAGTATTAATGTATTATAACTACCTAGGACTCTTGTACTATAAAAGAGGTCTGTAGGTTGTACGCAGAAATACCATTAATCTCTACATATCCATCCTTACATACGTTTTATAGTTAGTTCATAGCTTCAAGGTTGTAAAACTGTTACCATTAGAGTAAACGTATTCAATATAATTGAGGCTGGCAAAGTTTAGTTTATTGTTTTTTTTCTTCTTAGTATCCTAACTAGTTTCAGCATAGTTTGTGATATTCTAATCAAAGTGGCTGACCATTGTTGCTCCCTTCGATTTATCCAATTACAACTTAACCTTATTATCAGCTAAGGAGTTAAAGATCTGTTCAGAAGGGATCAACAAGTGCTTCAAAGATTCTCAAGATCAAAAGGGAACAAGATGAGAACAAAAGATGCTGAAGTATACGATTAAATTAACCGACAAGGCAACGCTAAAAGAGTTGATCTAAAAAGCGCTATCTACCAAACCATGCACGAAAACAAGTCTTTCAATAGAAATCCTGCTAATCACGCATCTGTACATGTCTCTGATGATGCTTTGATAGATGATGAAAATGCCATGGATAAGGGAGTTTCTTATACAGTAAAGAACCATAAAAGACAACATGATGATGATGACAATGATAATGATGACAATGATGATGATGAAGACCCTTCACCAGGACCAAACTAGGGTAAGAAAACAAAGAGGAGAAGAACCAAAGAGTTAGAGTCTTCTAGGAATCATCACAACTACCAAGGGAAATCTCTAAGGTAAAGCTTCAACAAAAAAGTTCTAAAACTTTGGTAAGTCTGCATCTGCAAAAGGAACGGTTAAAGAACTAATTATTGAGAGGTGGGTAATGGATGATGCGTCACACTGCGAGTGAAGATGTGGTTCGTGATTATGACAAACCACAAGATACTGCAGAACCCAGATAACAGACTTCGACCATGATGGGTTCAAAGCAACTCCAGGCCTCTACTCCTTGTTTGGAATGAAGAAGCGTCAAGTTGTACTTGATCAACCTGAACAGTCTTGGTTCAACCAAATGGTCTCTGCTACAAATGGTCCTCTTACATTCAATGATCTAATGGCACTCTGATTGACTTCTCCAAGTATGTGTTGAGAATCGACTCAAGATAGACAATCTTACTCAAGATCTGTGTTGAGGACCTACCTACAAGTGTTAAAAGGCACTCTGCAGCTAGCAGCATCAAACAAAAAAATTGAGTATAAACTTCTAAGGTGTTCAACTACCTTAACAGACAAACTTGATGTGGAACATCCAAAAGGATATCGTTACTCCCCTTTGACTGTCAAACCTATTCCTCTGCGCAGAGGTCGCCAGGATATCTAACTGTTGTTGTTGATTATTTCTTCAATAATGATATGGAGTATATGAAAACCTTTGATCCGAAGAAAACGTACACAACATCTATCACGAAGACAAAAACAACTCAGTATAAGATTGTGGGAATTGAAGACATGGTCCCTACGCTTTGGAGTACTATCAAGCATGCGTATGACAAAGATGCTGCAAAGGGGATCAAGTATTAGGGCGAAAGGCGTAAGCTTTGGTACAGATTTCAGATGAATAAATTTTCCAAGCAAAATGTCTATTCTACTCAAAAAATTCTTAGTGTGAAGAGTGTTAGTGTCAAGAAACTGCATGGATATGTTATTTGGAGATATGTGTGGTAAAAAAGAGTCGATCGACAAGTTTATGACAGTTTAAATAAGGTGATTTGTGCATCTGCGCTACACTTGAACGACATTGAAGACATGCTGCTTCTTGCTGTTCAACACAAGCTATTCCATCTTAACGAAAGTGACATTGTTGATCTATCTGTATGTTTATAAAAGAAAGTCTTATCATCAAACGTCGAGTCAAGGATCTTCAGCTTGGTGTAGAGAGTTACCAAAAGAAACTCAATATCACCGCACCTCAGAACCTTTTCCAGAATAGAATTCAAAGGAACTTTCACTTCTTTTCTACAACACGTCCAGGGGTAATCTACAAGACTTTTAACAAAACAAAACGAGTGATGCGGGTGATGATTATTACAGTTCTCGGACAGACACTCAAGAAAGTTCAGGTGAGCTTCATCCTAATTTTAATTTATTGGGTTTGGTGCTCGGAATCGAGATGCCCACTACAAATGTGACGCGTGACTGTCATGATCGTCAGGGTCAATCTCAATTCTTATCTGTGTGAATAATAATGAATATGTAGTACTAGACTTATTTAATATAGGCAAGTATAAATAGTGTGTTTGAGTACGAATTTTCTAGAAGTCTTTTTCATAAATTAAATTTTTTTCAAATTAACGTACTATCCTAAATATATACTACCTCATTTAATTGAGGGGGGGGGCATTAAAATGTTCCTAATACAGCTTGTTAATAATCAGAACATTTTTCTCCCAACCTGTTTTCAAACATATTTGAATCAATTGATATCCAAAATATCAAAAGATTTGACATTTTTGATAAGGGGAGAAAATGATAAATATATGGCTAAAGATGTGATCTTATGGACTAAGTTGAGCTTCACCCTTTCATGGTGCTAAACATTTTCGTTAGTTTCGATGCACGTGTGAGGGGAGCATTCTATAAAAGTAAAACCATCAGGGTACTAAATGTTTTGATTTATATCACGAAGTACTTGATCGATATTTTAAAATGTTTTAGCTGAGAAAATCAAAAGGAGCGACCATGTTTGTAATTAATTGGAGTTATAAGGTGGTTAAGATTAGGTATTTGTTCCCATGATCCAGCCAGAACCGGAGGGATCTACCTAGGGACATTCCATTAGTTAGAATAGAAGTCTTTAGGTATAATGAAAAAAGGAGTAAAGTGAGAAAAGAGAATAATGCGGACTAAGACAGAGCTAACACTGGAACAAACCCAACAGGGTGTTAGTGATGAACCTCCCACACACCATCATGGTAAAGCATTGAAGGGGTGTTGAAGAATTAAAACGTAATTGTAAGACAAATAAAAGGTGAAAAGAAAGAGCCTCCCTTAGCTGTTAGGCTTCAGAACAGATCATATACGCATATGCTAGTCAAAAACACTAGCCGACCAGGTATCAAGAAGAAAATGGACGGTATGAGTATGCCGACATGATCAAGAAGAATGAGATATATGAGAATAACCTTGGATGAGGAAGCTATGAATTGTTGTGATCATGGGCTAGTGCCAGTTTGCATGTTAGAATAAATTCGTGATGATCCAAATAGATTCATACAGACAAGACAAAGAGTATGAGGTATTAGAGAAGTGAATATGAAGATTTAACAAAACAAGCAAGGAGGCATCAGACGCGATATCAAGAAATCTGTCGCTTGATGGACGAAGGATGGCATGGTAACAAGGCGATGAAAGGAAGAAAAGTCTAACTTATAGACTTCGCTGTAAACAAAAGTGATTCCTGGGAGACAACCCAAGAAAGTGTGTCACAAATCTACCAAGAAATTTTTCAGAAAAAGGACAACGGATGGAAGGTGACACGCACCGAATGAAAGTTGAAGGAATAAAAAGTCTAACTTAAAGACTTCACAGTAAACAAAAGTGCTTCCCGGGAGACAACCCAGATTGTTATTTGTTTTTATCGAGTCTGTCTTCCCAGACATCAATACGGTGTATCCGCTCCTTACCATATGGCGTATTGAATATTTGGACGTTATCAGTCCTTTATTTTTATGCACTTTTAAAACATTATTGTTAATTTTGTCAATACGACGTATTCATGCACATGAAACGACGTATTCAACAGACTGACCCGTATTTAATATTTAGTTTAGTTTAAATTAACCGTAGGTACCAAGATAGGATTTTGCATGTTTTTTCTATAATTTACACAAGACCTCGATGCAAAAAGAAATTGACGAAGTTGGTGAAGTATCAAACATCTAGAATCTTATGTGTAATTGTAGTCATGATGGTATCCAGACGCATTTACAACACACATCCTTGCTCATAAACTCAACTTGAAGAATCTATCAAGCAAAATATCATGGGAGTTTCTCATTCTAATTCTTTTTAAATCCCGTTTTTAATATTTTATCTATACAACAAGGACGTTGTATAATTCAAGTGAGAGGATGGGAATTAGAATGATACTTGTCCTATTTTCACACTAAAATGCTTAAATTATGCTCAAATTTTAAAAAAATTTAAGCATATTTTTGTCAAATTACTTGATACATAACCCGCACACAATAACCCTTGTTAGATATTGTAAGGATTTAACCTTATCAGTTTCCAAATGTTTACCCAAAATTTTAGAAAAATATGAGTGTGCCGGTGATGTTGTAGACTTTAGAACTTGGCTTGGTATATCTATTCGAGACCACAATAATGAGTACTATGGATTTAGTTGGAGTAACTTGTTTAAATTGGTAAATTTTTAGGATTACACCCAAAAGCCTTTACATGTTGTTTATTAACTAACTACACTGGTTAGTTAACCCCCGTATAAACCCTTTGTTTACTCTCATTTTAAGAGTAAGATACCCCTAAAACAACCCGTAGAGCCAATCCTTTAGGAATTACACCAACTATCTGTTTCGTTACACCTTAGCCTACCTTGTTAGATTATGTCTATTTATCAGTTGCTAGTTGCTTAAAGTAAAGTATGTATTTCCCGAGTCTTGTATCAGTTTTCTATCTTTGGTATGGTTGGGAAGAAATTTTCACATTGCAAATGGGAATATATAAAGTAGTCAAAAATCATGTAATTTTAATACCAACGCAATTATTGGTACGTCCGAAGAACGAAGATTTACCGAAGGAATTATTCAGAGTTATTATGATCGTGAAGATGGTGAAATTACATCGAGTTTCTTAGTATAGTGTTAGCAAAAAAAATGAAAAGAAAGAAAAAAAAATGAGAAAAATCGCAACAAAAAAAAGAGAGAAGGAAAGTTTGGAGATAATCGCAAGAGCTTAGATCGAATGAATCATATAAAGGATCGATTATTCATTGATACATCTTAAAAATTAACGATGTAGAGTATTGTATAAAGTGGTAGATATCGCCACTTGTCTTGTAAAAGTTTTTAAGTATGGGATAATTGGGAAGTTGACCGTTACGGGAACGCCAACTTTGGTTGTTGTTTTTGATCAATGATCAAGACGTTTGTAAATAGTTGTGTCTTTATCATGGTAACGGTCGGGAAAAAGTGTCTAGCAACTTATATCTTGGACTTAGTCTATTTGTTTCGTAATTTTTGTTTAACAACAATTTAATTCCCTTTCCTAATCATTAACCATGGGTTTTACGCGAATGAGGATGTGATCGAGCATGCATGTCTATTCCGTCGTTACGGCCATGTATGCATGTCTTAGCTGCCTTGTTGGTTTATTACTATTGGTGAAAGTTAGAAGATCCATACCCTATATTACTCTACTAGTCCTACTCTTTAGCTTATTCGAGGTGGGAGTGAGCAGTCACATGTGTCTATCCCGTCGTTACGGGTGTGTATGTGTGGTCTTTGTCGCCCTCCTAGAATATTGGTATCGATAAAGATTAGTTAGAATAATCAACATTAAGCCTTATAACAAAAAAACCTATTTTACTTTTATAAACTTGTTACTCCTTAGCTCTAGTGGTGGAGATGTGTATCCTTGCCAAGCCTATGATAGAATACTCGTCACGGCCGAGCAATTAAGCGAATTAGTTACATGTTACCACATAGATTAGTTGAGTGATTTGATTGTTTTCATCTTTCTATTTCGTGAGGTGTTTGGTTGTGTACTTGTAATAGATCAAATAAATGCTTAAACTGAAAAATCCTTAGGGATATATTTTTATAAATTTCTAAAGGCTACTTAAGGACAAGTAGGATTCAAGTGAGGAGATATTTGATGACATCAAATAAAGTCTATTTTATAGCATCATTTATCCTATGTAATTAACCCATTTTGTATAATTATTGCAAAGAATTGTTACTTAATCGTTCATCTATGAGAATTGTAGTAATTATGGAGTACTTGGTGAAGATTGACTAAAAGGCACGCATTTTGGAGCTTAAACGGAGATATTTTAAAGATTACTGTTCTGACAACCAATACGCCGTATCCATCAAGGAAGATACGACGTATTTGTGCCTGCACTCACCAAAGACCACGAAGGAAACAAGATCCAATACGCCGTATCCAGAAGAAGGCAATACGCCGTATTCAAGCTATATGGGAATAAGATATTTTGGAAGATATCAAACATGGTCCCTACTCCAAGAAACCCCCAATACGCCGTATCCAAGACTTTAGATACGCCGTATCGAAACCGACTTCAGACCTTATAAATAGAAAACTCAAAAACGAGTTTTAAGTGTGCTAAATCATATTCTTGAAACCTAAACCACAAAAGTCGATTTTCAGAGGAGAAAAAGAGTAGAAGAGGTTGAGCAACGCGATTAATTCCATATGAGACAACGTGTAATTTCATATACTCTTGTAATCGTTTAGTTTTTGGTATCATTCATTAACTCGGTTAGTTTACGTTGGCTAAATCATTACTTTTGTATTAATTATAACGTTTGAAGGCTAATGCCTTCGGGTATTAGCCATTGTTATGAAGATCTTAATGTTTGGTTTGTTTATCTCGATTTCTTAATTTATCGTTGAATTGCTTGTTTATGTTCATCAATATACTTGTTTACGTGCTTTTATATGCGACCTATCATTCAACTGGATCTAGTGATATGGACCAAGTAATCTAGATGCCGGGATAGCTCTCCATATAGTGATTTATACATCTAGACAAATAGGATCACAATTAACGACCTATCCTCACCCTTTGATTGTGAGCTTAGTTGAGCCATAAGGTGACCTTGGTATCAACGAGTAGGTTCTAATCAATTGGTAAAGACTTGGTTAGTGGACTACTAGTGTATGAATTGCTATTAAGCAGTAAGTGGGTAAAGTCTCTATGAGCTAGGGTTTAACAAGATCACCATTTCCTTAATCCCTAAGATAGATTATAATCATCAAATAAGAATGCTTTATGCGGATGCGTTTAATTGTGACAGAATTCTACGTGTCTAGGTCTTAGGAAAAAGTAATGCCTAAGTCTTAATAATGATATGCCGCTTCGAGATAAGTAATCATTGCACTAATAAACAAACTAACGTTCTGATTGGATTAATAATGGTTAATACAGTTTTCTTATATTTGGCTAGATCGCTCTTTTATCTTCTGTTAATTTTCTTGCGTGTGTTTTAGTGTCTTGAATTGGTTTTAGTCACAACCAAACAATGCCAGTTCTCAGATGAAAAACCCACCTTATCTAATAGATTTTAAGGATTAACATATGTTTAGATAGGTTCTTTAGCGTAGATTAGATCTTATTAGATTAGGAAAAACCAAAGTATTAATAATTGAGATTTAACTCTTGCTCTTAGTAATCGATCACCATACTTACCCGAAACGCCCAACCGAAACGGTACCACTGGCCCGTTAGTTAAAGTGTTGTTTTTGGTTAAGTCGGCAAAATATAAATTTAAAACTTGAATCATAATTTAACACCACACAATGACACAATCAGTATGAGAATATGAAAAACTTAAAAAATAAAGTAAAATGGGAAATGGAAATGTAAATGCTTTCCTATTGATGAGTACATTACAATGATTTGTATCTTATTTATAGCTAAAGAAGCATTACTACTCAAAAATGAAATTGCCACTATTAAAAAAGTATAAGAAACTCTTATTTTGAAATGGGCAATAACACTAGATAAATGCCCTTTATTTGTGTCTTCAATTCCATTAAATGACTCTCATCATGTTCGTTCTAAAGTTGACCCGCTTGAGACCACTTTACATTTCACATATTCCCCCTTGATCTAGACCAAGCCTCGTTTGGGTCACACCAAGTACATTTCAAATTTCAGTAAACATTACTTGTGTCAAGGCTTTGGTAAATATATCAGCTTGTTTATCCTTGGATTTGACATATTCCACTATGATTTTCCCCTGTTCAACACACTCTTATATGAAGTGAAAATGATGTTAATATGCTTACTTCGACCATGAAACAAAGGTTTCTTTAGTAAAGCAATTGTTGACTTATTGTCAACAAACAAAGTGATAGGTGTAACATCATGCACCGTTAGTTCTTTTACGAGATTGTTTAGCCGAATGGCTTGGCATGTCGCCGATGTTGCTGCAATGAACTCAAATTCACACGAAGACAAAGAAACAATCTGTTGCTTTTGAGATTCCCATGTAATCGCATCCCTTCCGAGATAGAAAATCATACCACCTGTACGTTTAGCACCAACCACATCACCAGCATGATCACTATCCATAAAACAGAATAAATGCTCAACTTCATGACCTTTCACATAATTCAGTCCATTGTTAACAGTACCTTTAACATATCTCAGAATATGCTTTACAACTTTAAAGTGTAAAGTTTTTGGTTTTTCCATAAAAAGACTAGCAATTCCAACAACAAATGACAAGTCGAGATGAGTGTGAGTCAAGCATCTTAAATATCCAATCACTCGCCTAGATTTAGTAGGATTAACTTCTTCACCACCTTCGTCTTTACCGACTTTAAAATTTGGTTACATGGGGAAATTTACCAGGTTGCAATCTTGCATTCCGAATTGTTCCAAAATCTTCATTGCATAACATGTTTGTCGTAAGGCTATTCCCCACTTAAATTGAGAAACTTCGACTCCAAGATAATAAGCTAACAGCCCTATGTCACTCATTTCGAATTTGTTCTTCATTTTCTCCTTGAATTCGATATTGTCTTTTGTGTCCGACCCGATAATAATTAAATCATCAACATAAACACCAACAATAAGAGTTCTACCTACTGAGTTTCTTGTGTAAACAACCGGGTCTTGAGAAGTGTTTAAAAAACAAAGCCATTTCATTGTTTTATCTAAATGAACATTCTAAGCTCGTGGCCCTTATCATAGACCTTAAAGAGCTTTGTAAAGTTTGAACACCTTATGACTTTCATTTTTGTTGACATACCCTTCTGGTTGAGTGACATAAACTTCCTCTTCAAGATCTATGTTGAGGAAGGCTGACATAATATCGAGATGGTGAACAACCCACCCATTTTGGGCTGCTAAAGCAAGAATGAGCCTTAGGTGTCAAGTCTAGCTACTGGTTTAAAACCTCATCTAAAAAAATCCCTTTCTTTTATAGGTAACCTTTCGCAATGATTCATGCTTTATACTTCACCAAATTTCCCATGTTGTCTCTTTCCACTTTATAAATCCATTTCAAACCAATTGCTCTATGACCTGGTGGCAAATAAGTGTGTTTCCATGTCTTGTTAATTTTGATTGACTTTAACTCTACTTGCATAGTTCTCTACGCTCGTCCATTTCTATCATCATTAGTTCTTCAGTTCAAGAGTCACAATTTCAGTTTCATTATAGATACCATCTAAATAACAAAACCCCCTGGGTCTGAACTGAGATGAGGGGCTATTCATATGTGTAGAGGATGATGAAAATGGGTCAAGAGGTGTATTAATAGGAGTTGAATCGGACATCACAGCCTCCAAAGTTGGCTGTCTAAAATTGACGAGTACGGTTTGAGGGATTTCGGGTTCATTGGGTTCACTTTCGGGGTAGTTTTGTGAAGTTTCTGGTGGTATTTCAGGTTGTGGTTTGATTATAGTAAAGGTGTTGCCTAATGTTCTTTCTTCTTCTTTATCTTTACTCCAATCCCAACCTTCTTTTTCATCAAACATATCACCACGACTAACCTGCAACTTCATGTCTCTTGGATCATACAAACGGTTTCCTTTCGTTCCATCTTGAACTCCAAAGTACACCATCTTTTTGCGTCGATCATCAAGCTTTCTAAGATTAACACCTCTAGTTTTTGCAAAGATAACACAACAAAAAATCTTTAAATGTTCAAGGCTCGGTAAGATAACGAACTAAGTTTAATATGGGGTTATCTTTGGAAGTGACTTTGAGGGCAAATGATTGAGCAGATAGACATCATGTCTAATAGTAATAGTTTTACCCTAGAACTCTACTGGTACATTTCTTCCTTTGAGCAGGCTCCTTGGTATCTCTATTATAGTTCGATTTCACCATTCTACAACTCCATTTTGTTGCGGCGAATAAGGTGTTGTCAAATGTCTTTCTATACCTTTTTCTTCACTAAAGCCTGCAGATAATTTTGATATCAATGCTCCTACGATCTATACGGAGGGTTTTAATTTTATACCTCAAATTCTCTTTGATCGTCTTCTTGAATCATTTGAATGCATCAAAGGCTTTTGACTTTCCGGATAAAATATAAACGCATAACCACCTGCTATAATCATCAACTAGAAGGAAAAAAAATACTTACTTCCTCCAATAGCGGTGGGTGTAATCAGACCACACAAGTTAACATGTACAAGTTGCAGAGGTTTTTGAGCTCAAAAACGGCTTCATCTAGGAAAGGAGTATGAGTTTGTTTATATATGACACACCCTTTCACACACCTAATTTGGGTGAGTGATCACAGGGATGCGTGATGCCATATTCTTTTCAACCAATCTCCTTGCCGAGTAAAGTTCAGTGCCCGAGTCTTGAATGCCATAATGAATCAGGTTCTTCTTGTGTTGTAAGAAGACACGTCAGGCGACGTGTCTTAAACAAAGTTTTATAAAGGCGTCTCAGAGATCTTTTCACCCTTAGTAGAAGGTTGTTACTTTGGTCAAATAGTTTTAATAAGCACCCAGCCATTTCAACCCGAATCCCATCTTCTATCATTTTCCCAGGACTTATAATGTTACCTTTTAAGCTTGGAATGAAATATAACCCATTAAAAGTTGTTGGTCATCATTTTTGCAATCGAATAAAATCGATCCTTTCCCCAAAATTGCTATAGTAGATCCGTCTCCAAATTTCACTCGGCCCATAACTCTTTCATCTAGCTCGTGAAACTTAGAGTGATCTCTCTAGTCATGTGGTTGCTAGCACCATTTTTAAGATACCACACATCATACTTCACTCGAGGTTCACCCGTTTAAAGAAGATTGACTGTAATTTTATCCCCATACAAAAATACTTTGCCGGAAACATTCTCTTGTGAAAATGCCATCATAAAAGTAGGTTCTTCATTAATGATGAGCTGTGTGTATATGTTAAAGCTAGTGGGAGTAATGTTGCATTTCTAGTCTTATATGTTGATGACATATTAATCATATGAACTAACATTCCAATGCTGCAAGATGTTAAGTCTTGGCTTTGTAAATGTTTTCCTATAAAAGACTTAGGAGAAGTAGCATACATCCTTGCAATCAAGATTACACATGATAGATCTAAGCGGTTAATTACTCTTAGCCAAAGTGCTTATTTTAATAAAATCTTAAAGAAATTTAAGATGGAAAATTCCAAGTGTGGTAATGTTCCAATGCAAAGAGTTCATTATACTTCAGCTATAGGATCTATTATGTATGCGGTAAGATGGACTAGATCTGATGTTGCCTTTGCGCAAAATTTTTGTAGTCTATTTCAACAAAATCCTAATGAAGCTCACTCAACTACTGTTAAAACTATTCTTAAGTATTTGAGGAATACTAAAGATATGGTTTTTGTTTGTGGGGGGAAATCCTAAAAATGAGCTTAAAGTTACTTGTTATAATGATGCCAATTTTCAAACTAATAAAGACGATACCAAATCCCAATCGGGATATGTTTTCATGCTTAATGGTGGAGCCGTGGGATGGAAGAGTGCTAAGCAAAGCACTATTGTTGTGTCTTCTACAGAAGCCAAGTACATAGTTGTTGTGGAAGCTTCAATGGAAGCTGTCTGGATGTGGAAATTTATTGATGGACTTGGAAATGTTATGCCAACCAATAAAAGACCTATGAAGATGTTGTGCGACAATACAGTTTCTATATCTATCGCCAATGATCTTAGAATTTTTAAGGGAGCCATGCATTATCAAAGGAAATATCACTATATTCTTGAAGTTATTAAGAATGGTGAAATTGTCCTTGATAAAGTTCACATAAATGACAACATAGCTGATCCATTTACAAAGCTAATTCCATATACCAAGCATTTTGAACATGCTATTAGGATTGGAGTTCGTCCTGCTAGTAGTCTCATGTAGATCTGTGATGTATTATTTAGTATTTGGATAAAGGGATGTTAAATGATTATTATTTTTCAATGAATTAATATACATGGTATTATTGTTTTCATTTTATAATAATTGTGTACTATATTTTCATATTTAATCAATGAATGACTTGTTGCATTCTAAACTGTATCCATTGTCAATTAACAATATGAGAGTATTATTGAATTAAGACATATGTGAGCGATTGGCCTTATTCTGTTGAATATATAAAAATGTGTTTGCCAAACTCATATGTTATTTAATGTGGTTGAATATTGGATACCCCACCATGTGTTAAATACTTTATGGATCGTCGTCATTAAGTGACTTACACATATGGTAGAGTTTATACTCATCCTCAGACTTGAGATGCAAGCAGGTTTTGCTTGTGTGGATTGTATTTTCTTGATTCTCATCAACCGTTATCCTTAATAAGATAGTTACAAAGGCTACTTTCAAAAATGTTATGAAGCAGATAAAAAACACATGTAGTCAAAATATAATTTGTTCATTCACGTGTTTAGGAGTTAAATACTTACTGGGCCCCTCGTTGTCACACCCTGCTAAAGCGGAAAAATGAGGTGCGACGTTTAGGAGACATCGCATAAGATAGTAGATTACACCATACTTAGTTAAAAGAAATTCAATTTACAATGTTACTTAAGATACAATTTTTGATGGAAGGAACACTTGTCTTTAGAAAACATCTTGGCCAATGGATAACTTTGATTTCAAGTACCTTCAATTTGTAAATGCTGATCACCTGAAAATGATACTCGAAAAGGTCAACATAAAGTTGGTGAGCTTGTAGGTTTAGAGTGTAAACCCAGTTGTTGTGCCAGAATTTAAAGTGGGATAATAATGTAATACAATAGTGGAGTACAAATAGTATTCATAAAATTCCAACACAATTATATCAAATCATATCACACCTATTCAACAAATTAATAGTGGCCCAAACGCTTATAGATTTCCAAACTTATCGCCTACCAGCTAGAGCTACACAGTCGGCTAAGTAGTTGTATGCAGAATAAGTAACATGGTCATCATAGATAGATCATGTATATTAAGCACATAAAGTATGCAAGTATGAGCACATTTGAATATTGTCCAAAAGCATAAAGATAGTTTAGCACAATAGTAAAACAATTTGAAAGAGATTTGAGTATCATTTTCCTCTAAGAAAAGTGGTTTAAAAGTGGGGCTACGAAGACTCACCTCAAATATGGATGAAAGTAACTAAAATAAATGATCACAGAATAATGTGCAATGGTGCTTGGTCATGACCTATTAATGAAGTTTTATTTTAGAGATATGTTATGTGAAAATGAAATAATGCATATGCGTTTGTAAAAGAATTTGTATGAATGTTTTAAAAGGTTTTGTATCATTGTTGTGTGGTGATTGATAAGTTTGACTCGATGAACTTATGTGAACGTACGATGAATATATATATATATATATATATATACATATATATATATATATACATATATATATATATATATATATATTAAGTATCTGATAAGAAAAACAAATAGTAATCCATGACTAGGTAGTGTGGTAAGAAATAAGAATTTAATTGAGCGAGGAATGAACAAGAAATAAGTAACAGGGAATAATTAAATAAGAATTAAATAAATAAAGTTTAAATAACTTAGAATTAAATAAATAAAAATTAAATTGATAAGAATTAAAGAAATAAGAATTAAATAAATAAGAATTAAAGAAATAAAAACTAAATAAATAAGAATTAAATAATTTAGAACTAAAGAAATAAGAATTAAATAATTAAGAATTAAAGAAATAAAAATTAAATAAATAAGAATTAAATGATTAAGAATTTAAGAAATAAGAATTAAACATTTTTTGGCAATTTACCCAATCCCTAGGTTATTTAGATATGACGTTCTCGATATAAGTGTTATTAATGTTTTAAACACACATATTAAATAAAATAAGTTTTACATAAAATTATATTTTTCGTCTTTTAGTCGAAAATCAAAATAATATTTTATTATTTTGTCTTTTGTCTTTTGTCGAGTTTTTGGAAAATAACTAGTATTATGTTTTATAAGTATGTAATTTAGTTCATTTATTTAATTCAAACATCATGTTATTAATTACCAACGTACTTTCAAAAATTTCCACATCTTACCAAGATGGTGGTTTTAATATCATTCTTACCTTCCTAACTTGTTTGTACCGGTAAATATTACACATGTAATTATCATAATTTCCAAGTCATTTTTTTCACGTGGCGTTGACTATCGTTGACTTTTCCACCTCACCATTGGGGCTTGTAACCCGTTTCTCCCAACGACTAAAATTACCCGAGTTATAATAGCCCATTTCTCCTAACGGCTAAAATTACCCATTACCCACCTTATATAAATAACGTATAATTAAGGTTTTAACCCTAAATTCAATTCACCAATGGCTTCATCTTCATCCTCCTCCTTTTAAGTCTTAAACCACCAGCTTTGTTACTGTGATCTTCTGGTTAGGGTTTTAACCTCTAAGAAACCCACCAACCCCTGCTAGGTGCTTTATTGTTTTTCAAAATTGAAATGTAAGTGTTTGTACTATTGTGTGTTTGGGTTTGCGTTATGAAGCTTATTTAACCTAAACCTTTATGTTTCAGAAACCAAATGCTATGAAGAAATGTAGGCTATGGGACTGGTTTGATGAAGAACTTAAATCTGATTGGTATAGGATTCAGTTGAATGAGATGTATTATTTGCTGAATCCCAATCAAATGTGTCTTCTAGAAAATGAAATGACCCGTGAATAAAGGATTATGCATTTACAACTAGATGTCAATCATGGTCTTGCCTGTTTGACTTTTTGGAAGTCAACATGTTATTTTCTAGTGATAATGCTTGTTGTAGTGTTGGCAATGAAGTAAATGCAGTAGCAGTGGTAGTTAGATGCTGGTAATTATGGTAGTAGTATGGGTTGATGTAAGAATGATGTATGTGTTTGCTGTAAGAAATTTATGTTTCAATGAACCTTATTTCTAGTATACCCTTCTTGTATTTCTTTTGGTAGTAGTATGGGTTGATTTATGACCAATTAATTATGCAGGTATGACTAAACAAGAAACTGAAGTTTTGACTTTTCCAAAAAAAGTAACATTTTTGAACAAAAAATCACCATTAAGCACAACCAAAAGCACAAACATATTAAACCACAAAAGCACAAAGAACCATTATGTTGTATAGAGTTGATGCTAGGGATGAGCATATAGACCCGAATCCCGGTACCGAACCGGAACCGTACCGGTTCCGTACCGAAACGGTACCGAATCC